>PNEQ01115105.1:0-30059 GCA_003012365.1 Medauroidea extradentata | reverse complement strand
ATGCGTCATGTGCACACCTGCAGCTCTGCTATATCGTCTATGATTGGATTATTTTACTCTCACTGGCTTTGTCAAATTATGGACGTACAGACTCACAATAATCTTATTCTGATTGGTGCAGTCAAATGAGAAACGTGTCTGAACATAGACACGCTGCCAATAACCTTGAAACAGAACTGCCGATGTGCACGTGAGTCACAGAAACAAAGTGGGGCAAAAATCTTTTCGCGACAAAATCGTGGCCCTAGCGATCCGGGTTCGATCCTCGCCGGGATCGGTCCCCGGATTTCCGCATGTGGGAATCGTGCCGGACGATGTCGCTGGCCAGCGAGTTTTCTCGGGGATCTCTCGTTTCACCGTTACTCTCATTCCGGCGCTTCTCCATCGTACAGCCTCATTTCATGTCATCCTTCGGGGTACGCAGATTGCCTATAGGCACCCATTTATAACATCTGTATTCGCGGTGTGATACCTTGGCCCTCGAGCATCCTCCTCATACGATATTTATTTTTTTACGTAGTGGAATCCCGCCCGTCTTTCACGTCAAAGGCATACCGCTGAAATCGTCCCAATCTACTATGCACTAAAAGCGCACGCCCCCACAATTACTTAGAATTATAGAAATGTAGAAATTTGTCGCACCATTCTTCGGAATCTCCCGTAGCTGGAATGTCTGTAATCTTATTCAGTTTGCATCAAAGATTTCACACACACACTTGTAAATATGTGAGTATTATAGTATCTGAAATATACTACTGGCAACTTAAATTTAACATGTAGTTATAACACAACACATTTAGTCCAGATATTAACTGTCGCTAGACTGGAACACTAAACTTACAACCACTCGTCCTGCTGTTATTGAACGTGGGCGTCCTTTCAGATTCCAAACATACCAAATTGTATGAAACCTGAATTTCTGTTTAGAACACATTGCAATCTTAGGTATCAAAAAAAATGTTACAGCCAGAATAGTCTTAGTAATTAGGTACAAAACCATTCAAATTACTTGGACTAGATTTTGCCTCGTAAGTTGTGTGTTCTTCAAGGTGTGGTCTGTTCGCTTTAAACTGAGCACTCCCCAATATTTTTAATATTCAAAAAACTGTATTTTATTTGGGTCAATATGTTAAGTTTTGATATTGGAGTAATGTTTACACTGGATTTTTGTTCCACGGAAGTTTTCAGGTCAAAAATATTGAAGGTGATTACAAAATGGCCGGAAGAAAAATATAAGCAGTGTTCACTTTATCATGAACCGTCTATACTTCCGTAGTGTAACATGTGTTACAATGAAGGTAGGTGACAGACATCTATTTTGATCACTAGTCGGCACCAACTGATTGAATGGCCGACCCTGCACTTATAAATAAATAAGGAAACTCATCATCCATATATACCTGAAGAAACACTCGCAGCCTTATTAATTTCAGGTAGGTTTTAGGGAGGGCCCAAGTTCGATTCCTGGCTTCGCACATGGTTTTAGTTTCCCAAAATAGCTTCAAGTGAATGATGAGATTATTCCGTAACGTAAGTCATGGTCAGTTTCTTTCCTACCTTCTCTTCTCACATTAACTCGCTGCACTCACTAACACACACACACACACACACACATATACACACAGTCTTAAGACAAAACTTTCCATCTTCAGAGGTTAATGAACGTGACGTCAGACAGGCGTCAGCTACAACACCAACTCAGCAGCGCATTATAATTTATTCACTTATCCCTCCAACATTTCCTGTACATAAAGGACTCGATGGGAAACTACCGAAAATATTGTTTCTCAATCGCCAGTTATGTGTTCACGAAATAAAACCAAATTTTTAGCAGGGAGACGAGATTTGGGTTTGGACGGCAGGCGAGATCTTAATATTGGTCAGCGAAGCAGGAAAGTGCCCTAGTATTTGTTAAACACCTGGAGCAGAATCTTCGCCCTTCTCTGCTGTGGCCGCTGTTCAACTCCGCAGTCCATCGGCCCTTCCCTCGTTCCTCCTTCCTCCACTTGAAGCCAAGTTGCGAATTCCTCATTAGACGGGCCGACTGCCGCACATCTTTGAATTAGAAGCGAAGTTAGTCGGGGCTGGCGGTCTCTTAACTCCTTCCCAGTAAATAAAATACCTTGAGCAGTTCGCGTAGCCACAAGGTCTCCCCACCCCTTCCAGCCCGGGGCTCCGGTGTCCATCTTAAACACACAAATTGCTCCGGCTCTTTGCCGGATCTAATATCCGCTAATAGGTTGCCAAGAATGTTGAGGGGGAGGTGGGTGGGGAAGGAGGTTGGATAACCCACACTGCCCCCACCACGGTCTCTATCTATCTCTATCTCTCTCTTCCCCAAAACGTATAAAGTCCACTGCCACAGAAATTGCTGGTCAGACAGCGCGCAACAGCGGCGTCAGTACACTCTCCGGGTGACGAGCTTCGTGCCTGTGTGGCCGAGGGTAACATACTGCCGAACAGTGCAGGAGGGAATAACTGTCCCCGAGGGAGGGATTGTATGGCGGAAATGATATACTAGGCCATTTCCACATATTTTGAGATAACCCTGGCCATCTCGTTTAGATTACGGGGGCCAAATAAAGACACAGCAAGAAGTCGGAAGGTTATTGTGGTAAGTCGTAATACTTCTTGGAGAACTCATTTACGAGAGATCACCACTTGATATCTACAATGACTCGTAATATACTTAAATACAGGAATTTAATCTTGACTCTCAGCTCTGAGCCATGTTTATTACCCGAGAGGTACATTTAAAATATGTACACTGAAAGCGAGATAAAAACGTGCTACGCAATGAAGAGTTTCGTGATCTTCTATCCCTACCTTAGCTTAGGTACTATCACGTAACACTCATAAAAGTTTAAATCAATAAAATTTTTCATCATAAAGGAAATTTGCTTTTTTTTTTTTTTTTTTTTTTAAGGTATTTTATGTAGCACGGTACATATTTTCACACATAAACTCAGTGGCATTAACTTCATATTGTCATGCAAGAAACGTCCGAGTAGAAATAAATAAAACATATTTCGATTGCAACGATCTGCATAAAACAGACACCTAGAGAATATTACGAGGAAATACGAGTCTACGCACGAGAGTTGCCATGGGCCGCTGTAGCGCGGAAGAGAAGCTCGGCTCCTTTCGGGTTACCGAAGTTTGTTCGCAGCGTATATATGGGCCGTAAGTATGTAAAGGGAACATTACATTGCATTTTGGATTCAAAGCGCGCGAGATGCGGAGAGGGCAAGGCAAGCGGGGCGAAATAGTTGGGCGTTCCTTAACAAACTGCCAGCGAACGGGTCAACCGCACAAACTCGTACACCAACATCTACTTACACTTCCAGAACTACTTGCGGCAGAGGCGGGATTGAAAAGTGGCCCACCCTCCACTCGGGGCACCCCTCACCCCTCCCCCCTGACCATCCCACACCCACGGCTCCCGTCTTGATTTGCCCCTCAAGCGTTGTGCGAAAACTTTAAGTGTCAGAGGCGCCCTGCTTGCTTACCTCCTGTATGCCTGTGCGATAATCCAGCTCGACTGTCAAACACTGTTAAAGCTCGCTGTTCTCGAATTCCTTTCTTTGCGATACTAATCCGGGTCGCAATAAAGCATTAGCTATTCTACACCAAATCCTAATTCGTAAACTACACCAACAAGAGACTCAGAGATTACGACGACTCAAGGAACTTAGCTCTGACACGTTTACCTGTTCTCTGCTCAAATATACTGTTGATTGAAATAATTCAGGTTAAAAAAAAAAAGTTTTTCGGCTAACCGCCACACGGAGGTCGAAACCTACCGCAATTGTATTAGAAATAACCGAACCATCAAGCTTCGAGAATAATTTCACAAAACGTTTGATGATCACCTCAACGAAGTGAATTTATTTAGGCTACAAAAACTCATTTATTTTCTGTACATGATGAATAGAAAATTATTGTTCTAAAGTGCAAAGAATTATCTGAAAATAAATGCCAATGTTTTCATGAGAGTAGTTATTGCTTATTTATTTTGCTTTCTCCAGTATAGTTAGCGAGAAAATTATACATACAAAAATATTTCTCTAGTACACAGCTGACAACTAATTACATGTAAATACAACTAATTGGCATCTAATTCGAAATTCCGAAAAAAAAAAAAAAAAATACAGCTAATCTCCCATTATACGAGACTTGTTTGACATTTCAATTGCAGCGGCTTGTTTCTAAGAACTTCTAGTTTACTAGTATACTACTTACAAGATAAGTCTATATCTACAAATTGTATTTTTCCTTCGTTTTCCAAAGCCACGCTGGTAATTTGTAACTACTAAAATATTTTCGATTTTCCCAGCCAATGAAGAGCAACTTGCAGGTGAACCTTTCCTGGAATGTCATGGCTTCTATTTGTAGGCCCTATTCCTTTCCAATGCCATATTCTTAATGTGGTCAAGTGATTCAGACTCTGAAATTGAGATTCCAGTGTAGGGTATACCCTAGGCCTATTTCCAAGTGTGGACCCCACACGCCATTCGCAGGTCACTGAATATTTTACAAGAAACACTCCAGCATCATATCAATTTTCGCTTTTGAGATATATTCCTTTTCCTGCTCGCTCAACAGACATGTCAGAATGCTGTTTTATTTGTATTGATCCTTTAAAGTTGCACGATTCTGACACGTCTGCAAAACTAAAACACACTCCAGTGTATTAACATTTTAAGCACAGAATTTTGGAGCAAATTAATGCTCTCATGAGAGCACACTAGAACATGTGATAGATAACATTCTGTATTGAGAGCATGGATGTGTGAACCTGAAGAACGGCATCTCATCAGAGTTATATTCAATTCATGACAACGTTAGATGTTATGTTGCAAATTACATACGTTCATCCTTTAGAAATCACAAAATTTTTGTAAGAATCATTTATAAAATAAAACACTGCGTTGGTTTAAATTGGAAGGTGAACTGCGAAATATTTTGTATAGTAATTGTTTTAGTTCAAGCACCATTATACTTAACAATACGTAAATTAAAAACAAAAATTATTTAAATAAGCAAGCATTTATTTGGGTTACACTTGACTCGTATTTTACGATGTCAAACCGTTATAATTTGACCTTAGTTCCTCCTCCTACTACTTCACACATTTGACCGACCTTCCGAAACCGTTGCAGTCGTAAGCAAGACACATTTATGTATATAGGGTAAACAGACTATAGGCTATACCGTGAAATACCTCAATTTAGTGGTAAACAACTTTGTGGGCTCACAAAGTTGGGAAGGCACTGTACACCGAGTTCAATAGGTTACCAACAGAGAGCAGGCATGTGTAGTTTCGGTAATAAGTGACCAATCTTTCAAACATTGGATCACAATTAAAATTTTAACATATTTCGGTTACTGAAGTTCGAAGCCATAGTATCACGAAGTAGGGCAGATTTGCCTTATTAAAAAAACATCAAAGTTAAACATTCTAGGAACTAAAATTTCCAATCTTAAAAGCTTCCGATGAGCAAAACATCTAGAACCATCCAACAAACATAGCTGGTGCCAGTACGCAAATATAAGACAACCATCTCCTACGACGACAACAGAACAACTCTCATAACGTCTGATTCTCTAAATGTAACTAAGCAGAAGCGTGGTGTGATTAAATGAGCTCATTCGTTCAATTTAAATGCGACTGTGTGTGTTTTTTTGTTTTGTGCTGTAAAGTTTTACACACACTCAACCTACCACAACCAATCAGGGTCAATCTATGTTGCGCGACCAATCAGGAGACAGCTCGTCTCCTATTGGCTGAGCAGAATAAGTGGGCTTACCCTATATAAACCCATGGTTTTTCCAGTCTCATCATCAGTCGCACTCGTGTTCCTGAACCATGTGTGTCTACCTGATGACGGGAACAGATTCCAGATGACGGGAACAGATTCCAGTTCCAGAAACGTCGTAACACTGTCTATCTGGAAAACTACTGTGTTTTGTTTCGTCTCTTCATTATGTCGTTTGTCTTTTCTGTATACGTCTGATATCTGTTGCGTTTTGTCTCGTCTCTTTGTTGTGTCTTTTTGTTATTTTTCTGTTCGTGTCTGATATCTACTGTGTTTTTGTTTCGTCTCATCGTTGTGTCACATGTTATTTGGTTTTTTATTTTATTTTATTTGTTATTATTTTCATTTATTATCTGTTTGTTCCTTGTTTTTATTTGACCCGAGTCCATTTTGGAATTTCATGTTGTGTGTGTATCTTGCTGACTAAAGCATACTCTGCTTATTTTATGGTTTTCATTTTATTAGTTTAGTTTTCTTTGACATTCATTCAATTTGCAATGGAGTACGTCCAAGAAACTGAATCCAGTCACTTTCGGCTCAGTCAATCTTGATTTCGGTTTTCCATGGTTCCCAAAAATCACTCCGGGCAAACATTGTGATGGTTCCTTCACAAACGCCATGGCCGACTCCCCTCACAATTCCAGTCAATGTGACTACATGTGTGTCTCTAATAACTCAAAATGCAGTTAGTGTTCGTGACAAAAACTTGTTGAAGGAGAAGAGGAGGCAGCATACATACTCGTCAGGCATTACTGCACTAGCTTATATCGTGTAGATGTGGCGCCATGAGTCGTGGTGTGTAGGGTTAAGGGGGAGGTGTAACTAAGGTAGAAGGTAGTTCCTAGGGGAGCATCCAGAACGGAGTATGCCGGAGACGGAAGCACAAACAGGAGTCTTACAAGCCACAGCCGGACGTCAGGAATGTCTTACCCTTTCCTTCCCAGACGCAACTTCTGGGCGCCTTTTGTCACAGACATCCTTTACCGTTGGCTCCTGCCCGCCCCTACCCCCTCTTCGTCATCGCGTCGGCACTCCGCACACTTGCCCCTGAGAGTTATGCAGCCAGGCGAAGCAACTAACTACCAGACACACAGGCAGTTACGCTTGGGAAGAACCTTAACTTCCGAGCAAACGCGCCAGCCCGCGTACACTCACACGGATTTGACCGAGCACAAATAACTCGAATGGCTCGCGTTGAAAGACATTTACGCTCGTGTCACTTTTCCAAAACTGGTGTTTTACGAAGGTCTCCTGTTCGATGTACGTGTCCACTTCAACTAATGAAGGACAAGCGTCGACATAGCGCTACTAATAGTAACGAATGAAGAGATTCTGGTCAGGACTTAACAATTACGTCTTTAGCGCTGGTGAGGGGTGACATGAGGTGAGTATGGAGCAGCGCGGGAATGAGAGGGGCGGGGAAAACGGGAGATCCTCGAGAAAACCCGCCGACCAGCGGAACCATCCGACACGATTCAGACATGCGAAAGTCCGGAGACCGACCCTGCCGGGAATCGAACCTGGTTCGCCCTGGTGGAAGGCGAGTGCTTTAGACACTACGCCAACATCGCGAGGAAAGTGAACGAAAACAAATAACACAGTAACTGTGGACAGTAAGACAATGAAAAATCTGTGTCTGTCTGTAGCCGCTGTAGTCTCCGAAACGTTGAGTTTGATTTGTCTCAAGAAGACCATTGTGTTCGTCTGTTTTTTCATTGTCTTACTGTACACAGTTATTATGTTGTTTGTTTTCGTTCGCTTTCCTCAGGGTGTGTGTGTTTCTGCTGTGTCGTCTACACACAGTTTTCTATCGTTCGTTTTGTTTAGTTCGTTGTTTTAATTTATTTTTACCTGTTGTTTCGTACTTACTTTTTGTGGAATATTTTGATTTCTTTTTTTTTTTTTTTTTGCGCTTGGGTGCTCGTTTGTGTTATTTTCTTGTAAATCACTTACTTAATTCCTTGTGGAATTGTATATGTTTAACTTTGTTTGCCAGTTGCAAAAGAAAGTCCTTTTGTTTGCTTACTTGTCTGTGTGTATTCTCTGGTTTCCTGTGACACACCATTTGCTGCAATGGCGTGTGTCCAAAATACTTCTTTAGTTGAGTGATGGTAACGAAGATGAGTTGGAAGTGATGAATAAACAACGGGATTCTTAAGTTTAAAAAATTATTTATATTTTAATATATGCAGATATGCAACTATGTTTAAAAATTTTTTAACTTTCATTCTAATCGTCCTCATAAGGCTTTATTTTCAGCTTACCTGAGAAATACTGCACGGTCATAAAATTGTTTTAATGCAGGCACAGTCTACTAGACACAATGAAAGGAACTGAAAGAGGGATCGGCCATGGCCTTTCTTAAGGAACCGTCGCAGTATTCGCCTGGAATGATTTCAGGAAACCGAGGAAAACCCAAACAAGGATGGCCGTAGCCGGGAATTGAACCCGTAGTATTCCAAGACGTGCAATAACAACAAAATATCAGGCTATAGGAAAAGTACAAACGTACTGTACTGTCTTAAAGTTTTATTTTTCGACGCTATCCGAGAACTTGCAGTGATAACAGTAACACAACGTGATTTTTATAATACTGAGAAAATTTTCGTACACTTCTGGAAACGATAAATTAGGTCGAAACCTGATGTTTGCTAAGAGAAACTTTAAGCGCGAAAAAAAAAAATATTATCACCTTCACGTAATTAACACGGCAACGTAATTACTCTGCCACGAGCAGTGGCAGCGGCATTGTGAGAAAACATTTCGTAATTTGACGTATTTTGAAATGTCGCGACCTAGATTTCATTTACCTTTATGACCGCAGGACTTCTTTGAGCACGTTGTAACTGAGCCGGTTGCACCACTGGAGTTCACTGCACGAACCGAGGTCACTTAAGAACCTGAGCTAGAAACAACACTGAGAAAAAAAAACCGTTACGCCATTTGAGAACAACGCGCGAAAGAAGGTCTTCGTGCATATATATTGTAGTGTTGATTTCACGAATCGGGCAGGTATTATTGTAGTGACAGCAGTCTAAAAAATCTGACTTTAGCCGTTTCGAAGACTCCAAAATCATGTTTATAATCAATGGGATGCATTTTTAAGATGATAGAAACGTAACTTCAAGTGTGTATTACATTTGTATACAAACTTGTTGCGAATAAGTTCAGCGGTTTCGCGTGAAAAAGAATAAACTCGTCATGCTAAAACGTCACGTATATAATCCTATTTTGGTTCTCAAAAAAATTGAATCAATATCGTAACTGAGTTCAACCCAATAACGGAAATATATTCACAATGTACCAATATATATATTTTTTTTTGCTGTTTTAATACATAGCTAGAGACGATGGCATATCACGAAACATTTTTGTGCCAACATACCTTTGAAAACACTGTAGTTTCTTGTGACATGTATGATTGGGTGATATAGATCTCACGCAACGTAGCTGTCTGCAAACAAATAATATGCATCAAATATTACAATTATAGGGTTCTTATTGGCTCAGTCAAATAGCGTAAAAGCCCCGCGTACAACCGAAAGCAAATAATCTTTTCATCAGCTGAACGTGCGTTGAAACCCATCAAACAGTCAAGTCTTCCCGCGACAAACCATTAGGCCTATCTCTATCCATAGAAAAAAGTATTTTTTTTTCAACAAAGCATGTATGTACTCTGTCAAAACTGTTCATCAAGACAGTATAATAATAATAGTAATAATGGTAATAGTAAAAATAATTATGTCATAAATATTTTATTGCATCTAAGAAAGACTCGAATTGGTTTATTAACAGAGTATTCAATGTAAATCAAATTAATTCGGTCCCCTGTAAGATTTTCCACATTTCTGTACTTTTACAAAAAAAATTGGAAGCGTTTTTTTTTTTTTTTTTTTTTGCCATAGATTAAGCAAAATCAACTAATACTCAACCTTTCAACAACACATCCACAGATACGGTAAATATTTAAGTTCAAGGTTCCACTACCTCATATTCAAGTAATATCCACATAAAATACACCCTAACTATCACAAAACAAATTTATTTCCCGTCAAGTTATTAGTGCTTTGTTAAGAAAACAATTTGCATTGAAGTACTCCATTGCGGAAATGGCACACGCCCATGAAAATGGCCGTTATGTTTATAAAAGCCCCACATTTAAGTAGAGCCTACTTATATATTCCTGAATACAAGAATAAAATTGCAAGTAAATTTAATTATGACTATAATTACATTGATTTGTATAAAATCTCAGACGTAAAAATATATAACTTAGGTAGTGTGTTTGTTAATACGTAGCGATATTTCTTAACTATAGCCAGTTCAATGAATCGCTAGCAATTTATGCTTTCTTAAAGAAAATTATAGTAAAATTATGAATCCCCAACGTGCATAAATTATACAGCAATTTTCAGAAGCAGAAAACGGAATTCTCTAAAAAACCGAACCAAGTAAGAAACCATTATTAAAATACATTCTCTCAAAGGTTTTGAAATACCTTACAAGTACTCGAAATACGATGCATTTTTGCAACAAGTATCAATAATTTCACAATTGCAGCAAAATAGTTTTGCTAACGGTACAACACTTAAAAAAATACATCGTGAAGTGAAACACATTATCGACAAAATACATTTAAGTGCTGGTAAAACAATCGAAATGCCTTCATATTCGTAATATGCGCGAACACAACGTTTATTTATAAAATTGCCTTCTTGGCGAACTAAACTGAGGTTTTAAGACCAGTACCCGGTTTAGAAAACGTTAAGCCGATGAGCAAAAAATATATACATACAGTCACTACAAATAAATTTTAGATATACAATACCGATAAGTATGTATCTGCATAATAGTGCGCATTGCATACAAAGGGATAACATTTTGTAGGATAGACTAATGAGCTATTTACAGTTTTACATCATGTTATAAATAAAGACACGATTATTTCGCGTATTCATCTCGTAGCAGCCTAGACTTCTCAGTCGTATACACGAACTGGGCATTGTCGATTGTTCATTGGCTTCTAATCGTTCATGCGGGTACCAGGTGATTTCACCGCGAGATATTTCCTTATTTTCTACTGGCTAAAATGTGTATCGAAACAACTGTTGTCCGATCACAGTGATCACAGAGAAGTATACGTTGTTGACGTTCAACCTGACCTAGAATCAATACACGAAATAATCGTGCCTCTAGTAATACAATTAAAGTAGGATATCATTCAATATGTGGATAATTTTTTTTTTTAAAGTGGTGTATCGTAAAGAGCTAGTAGACACGTTTCCGTAACGTCCTGAAGAAATTTACCGGGAATGGCTATGGGCGTATGTTCACTACAACCTCTGCAACCCTGGCATCTGGAGTGAGGTCTGTCAACCCAGCAGCAGTCCGACAGTTGCTGCCGAGACAGCAGAATTCTTGGTGGTGAAGGGGGGGGGGCAGCACTGTTTCATTACCCCCTCCACCCCCCTCGACCCTACGACTAGAGAACCCTTCCGGCAGCGTCTCCCTCAGCAATCTTCACCCTCCGCCTATGTTTGTCCAGGGGTTGTGGCCCTCGGCCCCTTCAGGTATTTCTGTTAATTGCGTGCAGAAAGCACTGTGGAAGGGGGACGGGGTAGGACCACGGTAGTGCGGGGGATAAAGCCGGAGGGGTAAGGGGGGTGATAATTAAACCGACGTGGAAGGGCGAAGGGGCTGATCTTACTACGGGCGTCTTCCGGGAGTCCGCGTGTTTCTTACTGTCGCCCCACCCCCCACCTCCTTCAACAAACCTTCATGGTCCGGTACACAAGGGAAGTCTCGGCGTGTCCGCTGGGGACAAGAGCAGTTCAACAACGCCCGCACTACGCTGGACGCCATAATTAAGTTTGCGCTGTCGGGCAAATTATGTGCGGCGCTGTACACTCTCTCTGCGCATCACGGGAGCGCCTCGCTCGAGTCCGTATACGACGTGGAGGGAGTTAAGCCAAACTGCACGTCTTATCAGACAATAGGGAACTCCCGTTTCAATCGGAAACAAAAATGACTGCACAGACCTCACCCTGCTCTTATGTTCCTTTAGATTTAATACATCACATGCCCAGTTCAAGTTATGATTGTATTGTTAGCATGTTTAGAAGCCAGTCCGTAAAATTAATTATTTTTCGCGTTCAAATAATGCTACAAACTCATAAATCCAGAACATCTGACCAATATTGTTGACACAATTAGTCGTACATTTCAGAGTCGGTGATTTACATGTTACATTATACTCAAACCTACAGGCATGCCACTATTGACATACTTAATCGTCTCGGTACGGCCGGCCCATATTGATGTGTGGTCATTTAGAATATTTTTATACCCTGGAAACTGTAAACAAGTAAGTATTTCCATTTGAAGAACAATCGAAAACATCATATTATACACTCTTCCCTACAGTTTTATTCCTGTAGCAGCATTCTCCTCAAATCAATGCGGATAGTAGTTTCTATTCGTAGGCGAGATCATTAAAAATGACTGAGAACAGCCGAATATAATTTAACAAGTAAATCTCTAACATAGCTCACGCCACAGCCCTCAACTTGACAGCGCCCTAAAGTACGTTGCTTTGTGTAGTAGACCTATGTATTTATTAAATCAATGGTTACGTGTAAGAAAATACTACGTATTAATTAATTCAATGATTAAGTGTAAGAAAAGACTATGTATTTATTAAACTAATGTTTAAGTGTACGAAAATACTATGCATTTAGAGAAAAAGCTCAACGCTTTACCGCTGCCATAAAAGCAGATGATTATATATACATATATATATATATATATATATATATATATATATATATATATATATATATATATATATATATATATATATATATATATATATATATATATATATATATATATATATATATATATAAACACACACATGAAATTCAAGCCACTGTAATACCCAGGCTGCTGCCGTGGTAAGTAATATAACTATGCAGCAAACTATTCGGTTATTAACTGATTATCAATACGAAACACTGCTTGTGTTAAAAACATACCTATACAGTATTACGAATATAATAATTCATAATTTTAGTTCCTCCAAGATATATTCGTCTCTTAAAATGCCTTGAAATGCACTTGTCTTTGCCTACAAATCACAAAGTTCAGTGCGTTCAGTCGTTGAATACAAATTGGCTCGCGTAGCCTATACTGAAATTTTACTTCGCTGATAGGCATAACGTGTTGAAACATTATATTTGCTTCATGAAATATATAACTTCACAATTTTGTAATACTGTTAGAACGCTCAATATCCTTGCATTATGTCAATAAATATGTTAAATTATTTGAATTTTAACGTCTATATTATAAGACAACAACCACGTATCACAATGCATGATATAAAGAAAAATACTGAAGGCACTCAAAGGCAATAGTTACTGCGTTTCAACCACTGAGAATATTTTAAAGTATGACTTTTAAATCACTTCCAGAATACTTTTCTTGTACGAAAACATTCACTTGTTGATATAAAGAAAGTTTGTTGTCGAAAAATAGTGTAATGCAATGCGTTAAAAATAATATGTTAATACAGCAACTGCGGTTATAAACGTATGTAAGTTCATAATCGTGGAGTATTCGTCGTTAGTAAATAAAGGGCTGAAATGCACACACGGCTTTCAAGTACCATTGCCCTTCATCGCCCAGAACGATGGAACTGCCATATCCACTGAAGGAGACGTAAATAATAAGAAGCCATCAAGACACTTCAAAGGACACGGCTGTAAGTGATATTAAGTAGAGGCTAAAGCCAGTAATATTCTGGTAAGTCGAACGTGTGTTGAAATCCAGCAAACAGTCAAGTTTTCCCGCCATAAACCATCATATCTAATGGTTAGTGATAAGATCTTTTACTCTTATTCTTCTTGAGTTTCTGCTGATAAATCACAGACGTATGGTGTCGCAATAACATTACTCTGATTGGTGCAGGCAAATGAGAGACGTATCTGAACAATTAAACACGCGGCCAATAACAATGAAGCAGAGCTACGGATGTGTACGTTTAGGCACTGAAATTAAATTGTGCAAAAATCGTTTCGCGACAACTTGTAGCTCTATCAACTGAGTGTTTATTATAGTTTATATGGTGTACACACATGACAACCGGTTGTTTCTAATGCAGAGAAGTGTACGTTCTTAATTTTTAGCCGACAACTCTACTCTTGGCTTCGTTTTTGGTGGCGTAATAAGGCATAAAACATAAGCTAAACTATCTGCTTCCTCATCCTGAGGGCAATTCCTCGGACTTGCGAGCTACATACTACCGTACGTTCATTAATTTAAGTCACGCCTTGAAGAACAAAGTGTTGAAAACAGAGATAAAGCAAACTATGGCTCAATTGATAGTCCTAGCATGACGGACGCAACGTTTCTGCAGGAAAGAGACTGAAAACATTGTTATACGTTCGCAGAAGTTGCACTGCAGGCAAAAACTAATTTGAATGACGCAGATATTGTTTACTCTTTACTCCAAAACTTTGTGCTTAAGTGATGCAAGATTACAGTCTAAAAGACACATGTAGACTGTTCATTATACCTTTCCGATAGATAAGTTGACGTAGTAATTCATAACACAGGCCTGCGATGAAAAATAATCTTGTCTCACATTGTTCTCTCTTGGTTAAGCAATTTAGTAAGCTAACGTCAGAAAGATTATGTTTTATCGCGGTAAAACTTGACTGTTGGCTGGGTTTCAACGTTCGTTCAGCTTATGAACAGATGACTGGTTGTCGCTTGTAAGTGGAGCCTTGTAAGTGCCCTATATGACTTACCTAATAAGACTCTAGCTATTGTAATATTTGGTGTCTGTTATTGGTCTGTCAGGCGTATAACACCCAATCATACATTTCGCAAGAAACCACAGTGTTTCCAAGGGCATGTTGGCACAAAACATTTCCGCAATATACAATCACCTCTAATGATAGTACAAATATTCGGTAACACACAATCATTCCACAAATCAGTACTACTGAACTTAAACAGTTATAAATTATAGAACACTTTTTAAAAATAATTCTGGATGTAGTTGCTAGCATTGTCACAGTGTACAATTTTTCCCTGCGTCTATCAATATTATTCAAAGATCCAGGGTATGCTGTGGACGAATTGTAAGTGACAGAGAAAAACTGAGCTTAGTTTTGGTTTCAGCATTAGAAATTTATCAAATTACATTAACCTTCCTGGTTTTGCAGGAAAATTGAATAAATTTCTAGGCAGAAAAAATATCAACTGCTTCAGTAACTAGTACAATAAAAATAAGGGGAAGGTTTTCAAAAATGGCAGCACTGACTCGAGAAGTAAAGCGACTGATCATAGAATTTACGAGCAACGAAAGTTAGAATATTTTCCCAACCTGACAGTACCGGTCACTTTCAAAGTTATGTGTTCAGCTACTAGGCAATAACTATGCTTCAATACCAGAGCTCTTTGGTTTATTTTTCATTAGCAAGCAGCTAGTTTCCAGCATCGTGATTAAAAGGCGAGTACAACCACAACAACACAGTAATCAACAAAAAACAAAACAACTTATACTTTGTGAAGTTAAAAAATTTTACTTTCACTTGAAATCGTATAGCCTATTTTCAAATTATTTACCAATAAAATCTACAAAACAGCAGATACATAAGTGTTACGTATGATAATCAAAACAAAGGTGATTAATTTTTGTTTCTGAATGTAGCTTTAAAAATCAAAACCATCTACCAGAATCACATAGCCTATGTAAACTTATATATAATCTATATTTAGGCCTATACAAACACTATACAATGCAAACAAAGTTAAACATTACTTCTTTATTATGAAACAAATTGCTGAACGCAAGTCAAAAAGTTCTTAGCGAAAAAATAATCAAAAAAAATTTTTTTTACTTTAAATACCATATTTAAGCAATCGTTAGGGGTGATGGTATACCGTGAAAATTTTCGTGCGAACAATCCCATGAAAACACTACAGTCTCTTGCAACAGGTCATGTCTTTGACACAACGTAGCTGTATGTAGATCAATAACAGGTATGAAATATTACAATAGCAGGATTCTAATTGCCTCAATCAAATAGGGTAACAGCTCCATGTACAAACGAAAATCAGTCATCTTTTGATACACCGAATGTGCATTGATGCCTAGTAAACAGTCAAGTTTTCCCGCGATAAATAATCATCTATAGCTACAATAGATTTTTAAAAATTCCGTACTGCTAAGAGTCGCATTTAACCTGAAAAAATAACGTGCTCTTCAAATTGCTTGTTAACATTAAATGCATGGAAGGAAAATATACTACTACACAAAATCACATGCAGAATTTTGTGTACAGATATGTGGCACTAAACGTTTGCTGAAAAAAATAATAATAAAATTCTGTCGAATGAGTAGAGCTTGAATCGCTGAAGCTGGAATTCCTACTGCAGTGAGGTTGACCCTGAGGCTGGGACCAACTTCGGGGGCAGGAATAAGAAAACTGCAGCTCTCCAGGGGCTACAAGGGCAGGACTTAGGGAGAGTATTTACCCTGCGAGAACTTGCCTAAGAAACAATACAATCCCGGGGTGGATGGGTACTGGAGGGGGGGGGAGGTTAGGAGAAATGTCGCCAAGACACTGCGCCCGCCATCCATCACAACCACCCCAGCCACCCCTGTATCCCACCCTTACAGGACAACCAACCCCCTCCCCCACCGCCTTACACGAGAGACTGCGGTGCGAGGCCGAACTTGCCACTAGAAGCGTGTATGGGAGTCGCCCCGGGGGCATATTAGCAAGGACCTAGACATAACCTCACTTCCTTCCACTTCCATTCCAAGTTTCGGTGTTCAACACTTGCTCTGGCCCGAGGTCCTCCCCCACCCCCTCCAGTCCCTCTCTCACGACAAAGCAGCCCTCCGGAAATGTACTGTGCTGCTATCTTGCGGCGCTTGGTAGGAACTTGGCGTAGCCACTTGTCCTCTTAAGCGACCGGCGAGTTGGTCTGCTACTTCACATTAGAAGATTTCTTACTGTAAGCCGGGCACTGCATTGTATGTAGACCTCAGCCGGGCGTTTCTAATGACGGGACGGTCTTTGAAAGATTATTGCAATTAGTGTTGATGATTTGGTGAAATATTGTGGACATACTACATTGCAGTGCTATGCCATCTCGGGAAAACCAAGACTGAACCAAGAAAAACAACGAAGGAAAATAAAACAATCCGAATTGGCCATAGTCAACATATAGGCCTACCTAAGAAATAAAACCTAAAAAAATTCCTAGAGGAATTGTGTCAAATCACAGAAAAAAAAAAAACAAATAAAAAAATCAAAATACTGGAAAAAAATTGTATTTCCTGTGATTTAACACAATTCCTCCTTTTTTCTTTACGTTTTATTATTAGAGCCCGGAAAATTTGGCAGATTCAGTGACCTGCTTGTTATAATGCACTGTTCTGTGCACACTCAAGCCCCGACCATTTGTCTACTAGCTGCTACTCAGTGTAACAGCGTAGAATGAACGAACAGACGGGGCTTGAATGTGCATAGGACAGTGGATTCCATCTAGCATGCAGGTAATTGAATCAGCGAAATTTTCCGGGCCCTATTTATTATTTATGCAGTTTTTCTTGGTTCATGCTTGGTTTTTTTCAGACGACATGGGGTATGTTCACAACATTTCATTAAATAATAGGAGTGTTTGAAAACTTACGCATGTACCACCAAATAAACACACGAATGTGAAGAAGGTAAAATATTTAACGTGTTTAAAGAAAATGTGAATTGTGTGGAAATATTTTCTGTTATTTGATAACTACGCCCTGAAATATCTTCCTACATTTTCAAAAAGCAAATACTGTATCGCGATACTGTACTTATGCAAACTTTTTAACGAAATTCTTAAACAACAAACATATAAACGTCCAATTATTTACTTGCGATCACATACTGAATTTCGTAAAATACTATTTTTAATTTCAAACATTAATTTTTTATGGTAATATGCGCATTTCAATAACAACAAAATCAAATAACTTTACTTTCAATTAAAACATTTCAACCCGTGCTAATATCTAAATTTTCGTAATGAATGTCCCATTCCTACAAAAAGAAGTTGTTTCAAAATATATATGTATAACCACAACTTGTAACAATAGTAGCATCTCTTGGTGATTCTGGAAAATCAAATAAATTGAAAACTAAACAAAGAACGTTTTTCGAAAACGTAATGTAACTGGTACCTATGCCCGAAGCTTTGGTTGTGAAACAACTACAGTTTGAAAACCATACTGAGATGAGCTACCATTTCAAAACGAAACACTATTGTTTACGTTTTCCAATCGGATTTGTAACGATTTTATTTGTAAAGGAAGTTTGTACGAAGTCCAACAAAAATGTGCAAGTAAGCGATATTACAGATATTTGAAACGTATCGTTCTTGATTTATAAACAAATATTTACATACGTATGTGTGTGTGTTTTATCTGTAAAGTGACATGCATACACGGATTCATGTAAAAAAATTTATATTATTTGTTACATACTTTAAACGCTCTACACCTTACGCACAAGACTGCAATGAAAATAAATTTACTATTTTCATTAATAATATTACTTTTAATGTGCAACAGTTAAGTTTGGAATTCGGACTTGCCAATTTCAGTTCATCTTTTTATCTCAGGCTCTGAATATTTTTCACGAATGTAACATAATGACTGGTGGAGAAACGGGAATTCTAGTTTGACCAACTACGCCAATACAAACGTCGTCTCTCATTCCGCTTCTTATAATTAACTAAACTAAATCAGACACGCATTACCTATTTTTAATTGCGAGACGACTCCCGGCTATAAACCTGTAAATTTCGCGTTAATTTCTACCTGCAGACTAGACTGCGAGCTATTGTTCGTTTCCTCGACGTCTTCTATTACTATTAGCTTACATTGTCGTGACTTGCAGCGGGAAACAATTTTATCAATAATTAAAATTTCCACACAAGTGATATCAGTCGCAAATAAAACAGTCAAATACGTAAATGACATCTCATGAGTAGAGAGGACGATATATCGCGAAAATGTTTTGCGCCAACATACCCTTGAAAATGATATAATTAATTACAACACATATGATTAGGTAATGTACGTATTCTTATTGGATCAGCCAAATAGGGCAACAGCTCCACTTACAAGCGAAAGCCAGTTATATTCTGGTAAACTGAACGTGCGTTGAAACCTAGCAAACAGTCAAGTTTTCCCGCGATAAAACATCTTCTCTACTCATAAGTAGATGCAAGATTATTTCGCGTACTGATTCTAGGTGAGGTTGAATGCCAATGTTTACTTCACTACTACTTCTGTGATTAGACGACACCTGTTTTAACACATCTTTGACGACTTCAAGCCAGTGATAAATAAGGAAACAAGTCAGACATATACACACACTGGCCAAAGTCAAATATCCATTGGCTTCTAACCATAACACTTGTTACCACCATGACTTGTTTCCTTATTTATCACTGGCTTGTAGTCGTCAAAGATGTGTTGAAACAGGTGTCGTTTAGTTACAGTAGTGAAGTATACATTATTGGCATTCAACCTGACCTAGAATCAATGCGCGAAATAATCTTGCCTCTAATTATTGACTGGGTGTATGTGTGCACAGTCGTTTTACATTTGACCGTGCCAATTATAACAAGGTTAACTGCGACACCACTCGTCTGTGACTTGCGGGTATATCCCCAAGACGCTGGGAGTTAAAACATCCAATCACTGACGAAGAAGCAGCTGCAGGTGTGTGCGTAAGGCACTGAAACAAAGTGGTAAAAAAATATTTTCGCGAAAACTTCTTGTCTCTAACCAAGGTGCATACAAAAACAGAGTTGCAAATCACTGTTAAAACCGATGATCTTATTTTTGCCGAAGGAAGCCGAAGTGGTTCCTACGTTCCTGCCAACATCAGAGTAGTAGTTAAACGGCTAGTTTTGTTTGTCCTATCGACAGCCTCCCCCCCTCCCCTATTCTTGCTGAAGAGATTTCTGCACCAGTTAGCTTCAGTGCCCCGTGTTCACGTCTGCGGCTCTGCTTTATGGTCAGTGATTGGCTGAATTTAACTATCACGTGTCTTAACGTTTATCTGCAAATCACAGACGTGTGTTATTCACAGTAACCTTATTCTGATTAGTACGGTCAAATGAAAAACGTCTTTACACAAAGACACTCAGCCAATAATAAACAAGCAGAACTGCAAAAATGGACCTAAGACGTTCAAACAAGTTGGTTAAGAAATATTTTCGCAAAAATCTGATGTCACTGTCTATCAAAGACTCAATTAGTGCACAATAAATACGCACTTATTATTAACATGTATTCTAATGTTAGTTACGTGAGTAGTGATAATATGGTATAATATGAAGCAGGTTTCTAATTGCAGGTCGTAAAACCTTACAACACTTAATTCGGTCATCTGCCCTAAGGTTTCGGTTTTCCTGCTCGAGCGGCCCGGGGGTCTAGCGAGAACGCAACACAACATAAAAATTGCGTGCCGCCCACTCCCAATCGTTAGGCCATTAGAGAATGTATGTTCCTAGTGTATATCCAGATCATATTGTTTAGTGCGGTTTCCTTAGCGGTTTCCAGTAAAAAAATTAAGTTCCGCCACCCCCACACTAGCGGGATTTAAAGCCATGCTCTCCTGTTTAAACTTTATAGCGATAATAATATTTTACGCCTAACGAGAGCAGATATCAAAAACAAGCCTGGCAGTTTTGTGCAGTGCGTGGTAGATAAATAAACGTTGAAAACATATAACAATTTCTACGCTTTTTTCGTAGCTAATATGAATACAATACTCAATGACAATCCTAGATAATGGTATTTGTCAACTTTATGAGTAAATATTTATCCAGAACTACTACTTCGCTACGCGTGATCTTTTGCGCCGCACGAGGTTCCGGCTTCAGAGATTGTGCCTCAGAAGTTCGTAACACTGGAAACAAGTTTGTTTAAAACGTTGCCTAAAACTATTGTCTAGGATTGCTATTGTTTAATTTTCGCAAATTGGCTTCAAGAAACCTACTGTTATAGATTAATGCATTTAGCGTTGAATAATGTACCACGCCCTCTTAAAATCGCTTTCTCCATGTTAACTAATTTTTTCAAAGCAGTAAATACTATGGTTTTAAGTATGTCACCAACGTAATTCTGACTGACTTTTCAGTCGAAACCGTTTTTTTTAAATAGTTATCACGGCAAAAACACCAGCACGAATCCAACATCGTTTGACCGGAGCGGGACAAACTTATCGGTCAATTCTCAAGAACATAGGGGCAACCACGTGCTACACCTAATTTTTCTTCGGCATTTTTGGGTTTTGGGCAACTGAAATTCTTACTTTGGTTCCAACAGCCTGAGCGTTAAGAAGTCGACCGTCCGTCTTGGAGTCTTCGGCATCAACGACAGCCCATGGGCAACTTTTCCACTAGGAGGCAGATACCCCTTTGATATATACTTCTTGCACATGTTTGCTACGTGTTGCTGTCTATTGTTAGAAAATGTCGTATTTTGTAAGCATTTATAATACGAGGCTTACGGATCATCCAAGATTTTCCCCACCCGAAGGCAACTGGTGAGAACAGACGACGGGCGAATTACTGTCCGACCGCGGCCAGAGGCCACCCACGTCCCTGGGCTAATGAGCTTGAGGATGGAGCAGTAATACATGTTCGCCAACCACTGCGCCTCCCTCACCCCCTCTCAAGACTACCACCCCTCAAAGGACAAGAAGACCCGGCCAGCAGCAGTAGATAGCGCGCGAGGAACCCACCCAAGTCGACGGAGAAATGGAGTCCTCCAAGACGCTTGCCGCTGATGTCTGCGCGTCGCACAGCATCCGGCCAGGAAGCCGACCAACGCTAATCTCTGTTCCGCGCTAATGTCCTTCCTGCCTTATCGGCCGGTGCTAGTAAGTAGCCTGGAGGTTGGAGGAGGGGGGGACCGGCGAGTCTTCAAGGACGTTCCGGCCACTTGACTAGATCAAGAGGGGAGCGGGAGTGTTTCCATATCACACCATATCCACCACCCTGCTCTTCTGCAATCACGGGATACGTGGAGGAAAGTACACCCGAACTAACTCTTATTCAGACAACCACATTATTTTTTATAACAGTCTTATGTTTATTAATTTATTTCTGGAAAGAACAAATTCACAGAACTACCTTTGCATCAATGGCAAGTAAGAGAAAGCCACGGATGGCCACAGTTTAAAAATATCAAAATGTCTGTATAAAATATAGGAACTGTACTTCAAAAAATAAACGGGTACATAGTTATCTTTAGTCATGGCTCAGAAAATTTTTTTCTTAACTTATCTGAAAGCATGAACCAAAAATCATTTCTCAGAGCAGATTGCATTGATAAACCAAGTAACGCGGAGTTATCTAGCTTTCTCAAATAGTAATTCTCAGCTTTGTTCGACAAAATTGCCAAGACAGTTTGTTACATATCTCTCTCCAGTTGGTAAATAATTTAAACAGACATTTAAATTCCATTTTGATCTCAATATAGAGTTTTGGAAAATTTTCAATGAAAATTTTAGCGGCTATCAAAAATATTACAACAGACACACATAACACAAACCTGTCTAAAATAAAAAAAAAGATAGTCACGAACTAGACACTACAAAATATTAGCGGAACACTAAAAGTAGGCCTATGAATCTTCCTATATATGACCACTTAGCAAGTTGTTTACTGTAAAGACCAGACAGGCACACCACTGAATTTGTCATGGGTGTCTTGGTAATTTAGCACTGATTATACCTTCCTTGCGGCAACTCAAGACACTTAACACTGCGTACGCAAATTTTCTATCTGAGTAGTTGCTAATGCCAACTAAGTCGGAATAAATTTGAAGTAAAAAATACGATACATCGCGAAAATGTTTTGTGCCATCGTATCCTTGAAAACACTGTAGTTAATTGCAACACATATGATTGGGTGATGACATAACGTAGTTGCCTGCAGACCAATAACCAGCGGTAGTCTTATTGGAGTCAAATAGGGTAACAACTCCACGTACAAGCGAAAGCCAGTAATAATCACATAAGCTGAACGTGCGTTGAAACCCAGCAAACAGTCAAGTTTTCCAGCGATAAACCATCATCTCTAACAATATAATAAGATAGGAACCGAATACATTCGAAACTAACATGGAACAGTCTATCTGGAGGGAATGTAGTGGTGTAGAGCATACGAACCCCCCGTGTGTTCAGAATGGGTACGAATAAAGGGGAGAGGGTGGGGAAGGGTGGAGGTGATAGATCGGCCGCATAAACTTCACGACGCTAGAAATGAGCTCTTGAGATGGCCGCTTCTCTGCAATGAAATTGTCTCATAAACTCTCCCCGTATCCAAGGGAAAGCACAAAAAAAGGTCATGTTGTTATTTTTGGCTAGTAAAGTCGCAATGGGCCGTGAAAACTTGCGACTCTGATTGGAGGAAAATTCTGTCCACACCATCCCACCCCAAACCTCCTCCCCGCTGTGACCTCCGCGCCGTAACTGCTCCATGCAGTCGCCGGGAATAATAACAATAATAATATGCAACAAGGCATGACTGGACCCCGCGCACATTAGCTTGACAAACGGTCAGGCACTTGGTTCGAATCCAACCAGGCGCCAGGCATATGCCATTTTTCCGAATGCGAGCGGCTCCAATGCAGAAACCGGATAAGTGCGACAACGTGTGCGTCGAGAGCGGGCGGACCCTCCCCATGAGCCGGGAATTAATATTCTAGAACAAAAAATAAACAAATAAAAAAATTAAGTTCTTCATCCAGTCAAACGTTTGTCGCCATCCAAAATGTATATATGCTGAAATACAGTCCACATTTTGTACCAGTGATAAAAAAGTAAATGAGGAAACAATGTCTATAAATAACACTTCTTAACTATCTTGTATAATACCCCAGTGCAATTTTACAAGTCTAAACTGTTTTTAATGTGCATATACTGTAAATTGCTCAGTTAATATTTGTATAGTTGTACATTGATGCAGTTGAGTAAATTTAACGATGGATAAGTCAGTATTTTTAATACAAATTATAATCTTGCTAGGTAACATACTGTAGCCTAACATGGTTTTCAGAATTCAGCCATTTATAAATTAATGTCTGTTACAATATTTGCTATGAGGACCACGTAAAAACTGACTACCTATCAGCATGTGTTAGAATACAAGTCATAATTTTCTTCGTTGAAAATTCAGATGCGACTTTTCTTGAAACAGTACATAAAATACCGATTTTTACTTTTTAATATTAAAATTTTAAATGTACTTACCACGAATACGAAGCAAATAATGCGCCCTCAGATATCTGTAGGTGTTGAACTTAATTCCGCATAATGTGTTAGTTATTCCATACGTTAGAGTCAAACCTAAATGGGGCTATAAAACAGTTTAATCTTTAGGATGAACACGGAACTTTTATTTTCTTGCAACACAGTACATACATATGTGTAGAAATGGAAAATTTCATTTAATTTAGCAGCAGCCGAGCAATTTTTGCAACATTAATTTTGATAGGTCACCAGATATTGTGACATATAAAACAAAACAAAACAAAAAAAAAAAAAAAAACGAATTACTTAGAAATAAAGCTTTGTTAAATTCCAGTAATGATGGAGGCTTGATGTCGCCTAAAAGGCGTAGTTTATTTCCTGCGACTTAGCACTGCGAATTCCGAAATAACAGTATGGATAGCGCATACTGACAACGAAGACTTGATCGCTAAAGTGTCACGCCGCGTGAGTGGATTAGGGATTTACACCTAAGCCGTCGGTTTTACTGTCAAATTATAAACAGATAGCAAATTTTAGACTTTCTATGCATAACCGAGTGACGTTTGACAGGATCAGTCTTTTCCAAATAAGGATCACGCGTAGTGTAAAGTGAAAATGGCGTGGGACACAAATAAATTCTTAGAAAAGAAGGGGGTCATTACTGGAATAATCACAGAAAAATTAAGGATTATTGTAGACGGTAGCAATGTCTATCGTTCCAAACAAATTTAGAGATAGTCGTAAGAGTGTGGTTAATGTTAAAATTTGGATTGTTCCAGCATAAGAGCACAGAACACTGCTCTTTTTACTGTTTATCTACAGAACACATTTATATTACAAAACAGATCGATTCTACTACAAAGAATATTGTACGGAACAGTGGGCCGCGGTGGCCGAATGGTCAGACCATTCGCCTCCCACCAGAGCGACCCGGGTCCAGTTCCTGGTCCCCGGATTTTCGCATGTGGGAATCGTGCCGGACGATGCCGTTGCCGATTTCCTCGGGGGTCTCCTGTTTCTCCCGCCCCTTCATTCCGGCTCAGCTCCATACTCACCTAATATCACCCATCACCAGCGCTAAAGACCTCGATTCTAAGCGCTGAATTAATCGCTCGCTCTCTACGGAACCAATTGTTATAAAATACTAAAGTACATAACAGATTACTTCTTCTAAAATTTCTATACAAAACGTGGGGTATCACTACAAAAAAAATTTAGTTTTTTCTACAATTTTCCACAGAACATATTATTTATACTAAAGAGAAGGTTAGTTCTTCTACAGGACACGTTCCTTCAACAGATTAGTTCTTCTACAGAATACATTTCTTCTAGCACAGAACATATTGTGTTGCTTTTCTAAAGAACATATTAATTCCATTACAAACCAGCTTGTATCTTCTCCAATGATTTTACGGAGCATATTGCTTCTAGTAAAGAACATAATTTTCTGCTGCTGTTCTTTTACAGAAAACGTTTCTACAATAAAATTTATTGTTCCTTCTACAATATTTCTACAGAAGATAGTGTCTTAACTACATAATAAGTAGGGCCACGATTTTGTCGCGAAAAGATTTTTGACCCACTTTGTTTCAGTGACTCACGTGCACATCGGTAGCTCTGCTTATTAATTACTGGCAGCGTGTCTTTGTTCAGACACGTTTCTCATTTGACTGCACCAATCAGAATAAGATTATTGTGAGTCGGTACGTCTATAATTTGCCAAGGCAAAAGAGAGTAAAATCATCCAACCACAGACGACGTAGCAGAACTGCAGGTGTGCACATGACGCATCGAAACCAAATGTTGCAAAAATCGTTTCACCAAAATCCCATAAAATCGCGGCTCTAATAATAAGACTGTTTCTATTACATGGACTAACTATCCATTGTTTCTTCTACATTTATTCTACAAAACATATTATTTTTAATACAGAACAGATTTTTCTTCAACAGTTACTCTGCAGAAAATATTGCCTCTATTGTTTCTTCTACTGTTCTTTTACAAAGCATATTTTTGTACTACAGAACACAATGGTTCTTACACTGTTTATTTTCTATAGACCAAACAATAAGGCTTCTCAAAACTCTAATGCCCAGTTCCACCAACACGTCCTAAAATTTAAGTATAGCTTAAATGTGAGGTAAGCCTTGCCTTACACTTAGCAGTGCTTCACCAACTCTTAAGCATAGCTTTAATATATTAAGCATGGCCTAAAGTTAAGCGCCCGAAATCGGAGGCCCAAATCCTTAAGCACAGCTTAAAACCATAAGTAAACAAATAAAATGGATGCCGTAGAAGAACTGGAAGAAAATGTTGAGGAGGTTAGTGACATTTTTGAGATCGCAAATATTGCTGATTTTAAACTTTTCAACTAAGTTTAAAATGTTCAACTTTTCATCTCCAGAAAGGTTCGGAGTCGTCCGATTCCTCTTGTTTTCAGACATCTTCACACTTCTTTTTTGTTTTAGCAACCCAAGAAATTAACAATTCCGTTTGAAGATAATTGAATTATCACAATGCAAATATAAACAAATCTGCTAGTTTTCTTCTTATTTTTAATACCACCTTTTGATTGGCTGTCAACAACACGTGACATCATTGCTGAAGTACCAACATTATATTTTATTCCACTTTTATGTTTGAGCAGGGCCTAGCTAAGTGAGACCTATTTAAATTGTGGTTGCCATGGTGAAACACACATTTTTCATTAAACAGTTTTAAGCTTGACTTAAAATTAAGCTCGGTCTAGCTGGGACCTGGTTTAGGCGACGTTGGTGAAACCGGCCATAATTGTTATTTTATGACAGACATATTTTATGATAACATCGTTTTACTTCAACTTCTTAATTAAAGTTTATACTAGACGCCCTGGTTGACCATAAAACATTCTTGTTCTTTATTTTATTACTTACAAATTTCTCTGTACTCAATAATTGTCTGGTAACTTAACACGCATTATATATTTTTTTTCAAACGCTCCAGCATCTCGCATTACTTGCACAAGATTTTGAAACATACATAATTACCTAGTGATTATCAAATATATAGAAACTTAATTGCGTGTTAAAAGAACGGCAATCGATTAAATGCTATAATTTCAGTTTTCCCTTCAATGAACCGTCTAGAAAACTCCAAAAGTCTCCAAAATCTCACAGTCGAACACTAATTCAGTGCTGGAAACCAGTAATGAAGGCATACATTAATTTTAAATTTTATTTATTTATTTCAGAATAATCTGTTTGAGGTATTGAGAATATGGCAAAAAATTCTCAAGAAGTTACCTACCCTGCTAACATGCATAACTGAACTGCAGCTACGCAAGCTATTTAAAAAAAAATTGTTTAGCTAGTTACGACATAATTATTTGCCGATCTTTCAGTTCCAAAGTCTGGTGCTGAGACTCCATAGTGAAATTATCTAAAAAGCAATTTTGCTTCTCATAAATTCAAATGAGCAAAAGATCTGATAAAGTCGACTTGTATGGTGAGAATACGCTCAGTGTAGAATAAACAATGAAAGCTTGCCCTTGCTCAATGGACGGCTGTTGCTCTGAGCATGACGTCGACCAAGCCCAGTTTGGCAAGTGTAGCTCACCTAACAAAGGGCGCGCGAGTTGGCAGCGTGTAGCGGCGCCTACCAGCAGGGGGGACTAACTCCCATCCCCCTCCCACCTTCACCTCTTCTGGCGCCGAGGGCCGAGATCTGCCCACGGCCTTAAGATCAGATTAAAAGTTACAGGCGGCCCCCCTTGGCGAAGGGGCAGAGATACACCGACATGTTGATCTCGGGCTCGCTTCTCTTCAGGGATGGCCGAGCTACGGCGCCAGCGGGCGTAGTAGTGGGGAGGAGGGGCGTGGGTGGTGCGCACAGGAGGGGTGGCAGATAAAATCTCCTTTACGCTCGCTGGAGAAATAAATACAAGGAAAGCGGCTCGCGTTCCTGTAGGGTAAACACGCGCAAGTACGGGCTACATTCCGCCAGGCTTGGCGAATTGCGAGACGGAGATTAAATACCGAACTGTGTATAGCGCGCTCGTTGTACGATTGGTACACAGACCTTCCACTCGGCGCTTAGTTTCGCGAAGTACTATAGTTGTCTATGAATGTGACCGACTATGAACGTGTACAGAACTTCGGAAGGTAGAACAAAATTATATTTGAAAAACACCCCACGCGCTCAGAAACAGCATTCAAAGAAGTTTGCACTTGTATACATTCATTTCAAACCATTCAGTAAGCTTTAAGGGTACCATCTGGCTATATGTTACTTTGAGTGACCGACCTTGAGTTCCCGAAGGGCTAAAGGTGATACAGACACGAGCGTCGGTTACGTTATAGCCTTTACGTGGAAGGCACTTAACAGTCTTCTTATTTTACTCGGGAATCTATCAGACCCTAATTTTAATAATGTAACAATTAAAGCAAAGTAATGCTGCTTGTTCGTCTTGTACTTTAAATGTCCGTTTCGAACGTTTTCACTTTCACGAAATGAACATTACATATGCAGTTATGTTAAACGGAACTACCATTCAGACACAGAAACACTCTTAAACGTTATTTGTGCGTAAATGAATTACAAATATATCGTACAGTTGTTAAAGGACAGGTACAGTACACGACTTTGGGTATGCACATTGGGTTGACAGCATTCTTAAAACTTATTTTATAACGACTGGCAGTAACGAAAATGGATGCTGTGCAGTTATTTTTAGGGCAGAAAGTCCTAATGCGAAGTCTTTAAAACTTCACACTAAAAATATTTCATTGCCACAGCAAGATGTTGGTTTAAATATGAGCTATTGCAAAGTTACTTTTCGGTAAAGAAAATCTGTGTACAAAAGCTACGGTAACAGTAATAAAATTGTGTTACAATTAAGATGATTTATTTGAAATCTTTCTGATAACGATAACTAAGGTATTTTTAACACAAATTTTATGTTTAAAAATAATATTTTCTTTACTAAAACTAAACATTATTTTCAAAGGAAAAATTTTTTACTAACAAAATATGACACAAAACGTAATATTTTCACATTTTTGCTTATGTAAGGCAGGCTGAATATATTTGGGGCAAAATTAGTTTGAAGTTGATCATAACAATTTAAAACACCATGAAAGAACAGAGTCATCAGTCAATATATCATATAGGGTTATGCTATCGGCGAGTTTCAAAAGTAAGTCAGTGGTTTCAATCAGTGAAATCGCATGTTTTTGAAATTATAATTACAAAGTTAATGTAACCCCTATAAATAATCTGAACATGATGACGTATACTGCACAGCAAACACTGAAAACAAAACAAAAAAAAAACGTATTGGTCACAACAAAATATTTTGTAATTATGGACCTTATTAAATTTTTTTGTTGTGACCGCATAACTATTTTGCTGTCCCCGATAAATTTTTGTAGTGGCTACAAAAATATTTTGTAACCACTGCACATTTTTTTGTTGAGGTCCATATTTACAAAACATTTTGTGGCGACCACAAAACCATTAATTTTTTAAAGAATAATACCAAATAAAATCCTGAAAGCCCGGTCACTTGAATAAGTAAAGTAATTTAATATTTTTACATTAGTGTGATTTTACTTTCAATGGTTTTGACATATATATTCACTACTTAAGAGGGCGTGGTACATGATTCGACGCTAAAATAATTAGTCTATAACTATGATCTTTGAAAGAACTGTGCAATGGGAGTGCATGACTGGATTTATTTACTTGGACATACTCCATTGCGAAATAAATGACTGTTAAAAGAAAACTAAAAATAATACAAGAAAACATAAATATGCAGAGTATGCTTTAGTCATCAGGATACATACACAACATGAAATTCCAAAACTGGAATCTGGTCAGACAAAAACAATGAACAAACAGAAATTAAAGAAATAACAAGAATATA
>PNEQ01115101.1:0-14365 GCA_003012365.1 Medauroidea extradentata | reverse complement strand
CTGCTGTTGGTCACTCGCACCCCATGCTGCGACACTTCACGCGCCCGAAATCGCTACCTCCTCACACATCATGTTTGCCTGGTACCAGTTTTCGCGGCACGATACTCTTTCAGGCATCTTCTAAGAAAAGGAGGGATTTTTTGAAGCGTAGGGGGGCAGCCAATGAGCAAACACTGTACTTCAGAGGAGGTGGGCACAGTGGTTCGTGGAGGGAGTAAGGGGAAGCGTAGGGGAAACGTTCTGTGAAGAGACGAATTCGTAGAAGTGTCCGTCTCCCACAGAGAGAGCGAGAGAGAGAGAGAGAAAGACAGAGACTGATCACACTACACCTATGGCCGGTAAGGTGTCAGGTAGGCTTAGGAAGGGAGGGGAGCCGACGCGGCGTGCAGGTGTCATCACACTCACAGAGCTACTTGCCAGCCAGTTAAATATCTGTAGTGGAGAATAATAAAACATATAACTTTGTGGCTTTACAAGTCTGTATTTTGCAAACGGCTGCTTCGAATTGAAAAACGTATACACTGTAGAATTTCGGTGCTAGGGCAGTTGCCCGCGATGGACGCTTTCCCGCGATGAAAAAAATCGTCTTCTCCTCCAGCGGTTTCATCCCTCCCTATATCGATAAGCTGCCAATGGGAACAAAGGAACGGCCCACTGAGAGACACTTGGAGACGCGCGTATCTCTAAGTTGATAACTACCAATGAGGAGGCTCCGTTTAGCCACGCCTGCAAGGAAAGGTACACGGTGCTCACGATATTTCGTAACTTTATAAGCCCGGCAGAAATGTACTACCAGTTCATTGTGTATTCTATCACGAACATTAATGCAAACGAAGCCTAACGACTTGTTTACATAATGATCGACCTCTGTAGCACAGTTTGTTGCGCGCCAATTGACAATCTGAAAGTCTGTTGTCTTGATTTCTTACTATTCGTAGTAAGATTTGTAAGCCAATGTACGAACACCGTTACTTTACACCCTGGTATAGGTACAGAACTTTTATGGCCATCCTCATTACTTTGAATACAGAAACTTTTCAGAAATTTGCTACTCTTATCAGAAATTCGAAAAAAAAAAATAATAGTAAATTCATTACCCTACTGAAATCGCCAAATGTTTTCTTTTTTAATGCCGTGTTTTTAATTAAGAGTATTTACTGAATAATATTTCTCTCATGGCATGTATTATGGATTCTATACATCTTGATTACATTTGACACTAAACTGTCCACTTAGAAGTGTATTCATAGCAAAATTGCATAAAAAACAAAGGAAAATCAATGAAAATAAATAAATAAATTATTAAGTTATAGCTTCTGTGCTTTCGCGTTACAGAGTGTAACATTACAAAATCCTTTTTATTCTTTAAGAACAATCAAAAATGTTTTTTTATTGCCAAAATGTCTTGTGAATTAAGTACGGAATGGAAATTCTTAGTAGACTTATGCAACATCGGTAAAATGAGATACTTAAATACGTACAATAAAACTTAAAACTGATTTAAATCGACGAGATAATAGAAGAGTAATTCATCGGCGACAGTTGTGTGAAAATTAAACCGAATGCAATTTTGCATCATTTTAAATCATTAAATCTTTTTGTCCAACACACTAAGTAAGAATAAATTTATAAAATTTCAGGGTTTCATTTGGTAAACGTTATTTTAAAATGTGTAAGCATGTGGTAAATAATTTCGCAACTGTACATTTGTACAATGAAATTGTTTCATTTCGACATCAGTAGCTAAGAATAGTCGGTGTTTAGGACAATCTTCTTCGATTAAATATGTTGAACTGAACGTCGGCATAACTTTTTACCTATGAAATATATTGATAGATAAGTCGGTTAATTGATGTGAAATTGTTTACAACTAGGAGTGTGCTACTAATGCTCCAAATTTTATTATGTACATTTTATAAAAAATTAATTAATCAAATATTAATAATTTTTATAAGCATCCAAATACGTCGTTATTTAAGTACATTATCAGCATTAGACCTATTACAACACATATTATGAGTGCCATTGTTACACATATTATCAGTACAGATACTTCAGACATTTGATATTTCTTCACATATTTTGTCTGCACATATAACTAACTAGCTGACAGAACAAATTCAGTAATGCTATCGTAAAAAAAAATGTTCCACAGACTGTTTTTGTTGTTTTTGTTCCTCAATACGCAAACACACCTCAGTTTTCGAAATGTAGCATCTGTTGTACACAAACGCTAGCTGTGTTCATCTGTGTTGTCACTAACGTGTTGCCTGTGCTCATCCGATTTCTATCACTATGAGATCGTCTGTGTCGTCGTTTTACCGTCCAATTCGCTTTAGTAATTTTCTGTTTCCAACATCTTTATTGTTTGTATATTTTTCTTTAATTTATTGTAAAGTTTGTAGCTTTTCCATGTGATTTACTATATCATTTTCTTATTATTTAATTTAAGTAGCCGATGAGTACAGCTTCACTGATAACGTCTACAGGTTACTGATAGTAAGAAAATAAATTTTGTAAAGGCATAAGTACAAAATAAGTGTATTTTAGCATGAACAAGCTATAGGCCTATAGGCTACTAAAATCACGAAGTTGGTTCTTGAGTCTTAGTTGTGCAGCTATAGAGCGTCCCAGCCTTAGATTGCAATACAGGTCTTATGGCGCGCACTGTTGCCAGATCGCAGCAGCATAACAAAGTTCGGGAGATGGTCTACTTCAGAATTTCGAGTTTTAAAATATTGCGGCTTTAAATTTTTAAATAGATATTACAATTTGAATAAAATCATGCTTAAAAATATGCCATTAGAGTAATTTTAATTTTATATTACTTTAAAAATAAAAAACAATCACATACTCCACTGATATGAGGCAATGTAGAAATACTCGTGAACCAGTTAAGGAGACGGGACGAAGAAAACTGCTGACTAAAGAAAGCAGGTATTTCATTTATTAACTTTTCCAGGCATAAACTCATAGTCAGTAAAGATAACGGAACGTATTTGGGCGGCGCGTGTGAGTGCATGACAATAATACGCCAAACATTTCACAACTATAAACAAGAGAACGGCTAAAGCTACTGCGGTGGGGCTCTTTTAAAAATATATTTCGGTAATTATGAACAACTTTCTCGCTTTCATACCCATATAACTTCAATAGCAAAAAAGTTTCTTACTGACCAACTTTTTAGTCTTTTTGTTTGTTAGAAAGCACACGTACGTTAAATACGTAAGATATCTAGAATAAATCTTGTTCTGTTTTTTAATCAAACTGGGCACGAGTGTATTAATTAAGAAGTTGTCTTATCCATTGTATATTTCGTTTATCATATGGCTTAATTAATATTATTTTTTAATATTCACAGATTACGTAAACTATGTTAACAATCAGGGTTAATTTGCACCCACTTTGAGGCAAGTAGGCTTATCAGTTATGCTGATAACTTCTTGTTCTGTGTCTCAAGTAGATACATCAATAAATTAAATTTTATATTTTCCTATTTTTTATAAGTACCGCATATCCATCAATTAATTATATACAGTTTTTATCAGCTTTATGTGATGCTAGGGTTTACGTTTTCGTCAAAGATGGATGCGAAATAATTGATGTCATCAACTACGGTAGTTGACAAGGTCTACTTAGATGTGGAATTTAAGAAACATACATGCATAAATATATACTTACACATATACATACACACACATACATATACATACATACAAACCCAATATAAATACTGGGTGACCAGAAACAAATGCAAAATTAGCACACCACGCGAATCTTAAGCTAAATTGAAGATTGGAGAGGAATATATGTTTCAGTGGCAAAATGTTGTACGACAACAATTTGTGTGCGCAATATGGCAACATTGTACGGAGATAGTTCCCTCATGTCCTCCACGGCAAGGTATAATTTCGTATACGTTACATCAAATAAACGTAGAATCGTGTTTGGATTGCTCAGGATTTTAACCTGCACCAATAATATATATGTAGGTCAGATCAGTAGTAGTAAGATAAGTACGATACGTAAGATATCTGCGGAGCGCAAGAGGGAACTAACTACAGTGCTATGTTGTCACATTACGAAAGTAAAATGTCATCGTACAACATTTTGCCACTAACATTTTCGTCTTCATTTTATTCCCGGATTAGCATGGTGTGATTTTTATTCGTTTGCTTCTTGATATCCTGTATGAATGAGTGTGTGTGTGTGTGTGTGTATATATATATATATATATATATATATATATATATATATATATATATATATATATATATGTATGTGTGTGTGATAAACAGAGGCATTTTCCACGTCTTTTAAATCCCCTTACGGTTCGTAGTTCAAAATATCCTTAAATATCTTTATTAGAAATGGTGTTCGTGTCTCACTGAATTTAAAATCGTGACGATATCCCGCGGGTTCGGGCTATATAAACGATTCATTGGAAAAACATTTAATATATTTTCGCACCCTTAAGGAAAAAATTTAAGTTGGTGATGCTGGCCTATGCCTTGAAGGAAGCACACCTTCAAAATATTAGTTTTATAAGTGGCTTGGCAGTGATTTATTAGGTCAGTACGTCAGTCAGTGTTCTATTTTACATTGCACGTATATATTCCAATATATGATTAATTCCGTAGATTGCAGGTAGTTTATTCATAAGCTTAGCAAATATGTTATATTTCTGTATAAACGCATTACTGTTTCATTTTCAAAGCCAACAGTAATGCATTGCAGCAGACGGTGAACACTTCTCATTGAGTAAGGTAAGATAGTCATTGCCCACTGATAAATTTTCCTATTCATAATTTACCCACCAAGGAAAACACAATAAATAACTTTACCCAATTTTTTTACTATCCGCTTTTGTACATTTTTACTCCCCTTTAAACAACACGAAGTTGTAACAGGTTAAAAATCGTCGTACAAATATTAATATAGTTAATTTTTGCTCAGTATGAAAATGTGTATTTGTAAAATGTGATTTATAATTGTAATGGTCAGAACGGTTAACTGGAAGATTAGAGAATAAATTAAGTATTCAACTGACGAGCGGCGCAGACAGTGACGGTTTTATGGCAGGTCCAGGAGGGTGCCTTCCAAAGTATTGGCGGAGGGGGGAGCTGCTGGCCCAAAGGAGGAGCTTATAGAGGGCTCACACTTTGTATTAATTTATATTTGTAAATAATAATTATGTAAGTACTGTGTTTCGATTAAACTAGGTTAAAGACTAGTAAACTTAGTGGAATTTCAAAGCAATTAATTAATCAAACAGTTCAGGAGTAAATTCTACACAGAGGTAACTTATTGTCCTCGGAGACGAGCTGCTATTGGCTGACGAGTTTCGAGGGGCATTTTCAGTAGAAGCGGCCATTTGTGTAGATTTGGGTAACTCGCGAGGTGGTCGCCGAGGAAGGCTGACGTGAGATCTCACGGCTCGCGATCACAGGAGTGAATTGAAGCCGCGATATTTTTGCACAACTCGAAGTAGTAGGTCCAGCACCTAACCGCACGACGGAGGCTGCCTAGGACCTTGTAATTAACCCTGTGCTGTCGCCAGAGAAGTAAGAGACCCGCGTGACAAACATTGGAATAATACTATTTCAGGCAGTCACCGAGGAAATAGGGACTATGCGGGCGTTACCGAAGGACAATAAATAAAATTACGGTGTATTGATTCCAGTCATATTTGCCTAACCTTATTTAGACCTTTGAGTGTTTTCCCTTCAAGCCAGAGAAGCGACTTACAAAGTCTCATCTTCACCCAGCTGCAGGACTGTTTGTTACAAATTAATGATGCCCTATTGCCGTTAAAATTAGACGCATTCTTATAACTTTAATAGGGCCGTCTTTACGTATAATTACGCTGGCAGAAAAACCTGTACCACGTGTTGATATAGCCTATCTGTACTGAGCCTTTGTGTCTCCTTGACAGCGAAGTCATTGGAAATTTTAACACACAACTTCACTCAAGAACAGGAATTAGGAGGAAACAAATCGAAATTGGGATGGCCGTAGCTAGGGATCAAACCCGGGTCCTCCCGAATGCGTGTCCAGCGTTTTACCGATTCGTTACCTCGCTCGCTCGACACCTCTTGTTCAAGAATTATTGATCTGTGCGTAATTATAAATCTGGAGTCACAATCACTCGTCGCTTCCGTCAGTATTCCGTCGTTCATTCGTCTGCAAATCGAGCGATCCACAACAATCAGTCATTCGTCCGTCGTAATTCCTTTAAATTGCAAAGTTACCATTGCACAATCTTAAAATTTCTGTGATGTATAAGAATTTCCTTATATATTTCATTTATTTTGCAGATATTTAATGAATATATAGTTGGTAATAATTGCAAACTTCTTATTTTTACCGGAAATAAACTTATCGACCATAACTATTCTCTATAATTTTATTTACGTTTCGCATTGAATAAGCGCTATGTAAAAATAATTTCAGTTTGTTTTCATTTTTGTTCATTACCAAAAATATTTATATCGTAGGTATTGTGGAGGAGAATTTCCATCGCTGTAAGGACATTACTAATAAAATTTATAAAAAAAAAACATAAAAAAAATTAAAAAAATTAGTCCAGCCTTTTTATTAATACTTAAAACTACAAAAGAACTGTAACCAATTTGAAAAGGCAACTCATTAGTTTGTGTGCCGTCAAATGTTACAGATTTCCAAGCTTTATAAGACGGATGGATGGAAATATTTATGGTATCTGTTGGCTGAAGGTCACGAGACCAATGGACAAACGGGCGACTGACGAATGTGAGAGATGATTGTGACACCAACATTAGTGCTGATCTTTCTTGATCAGATCAACTTGCAAAAATTTACTGATCTTCATATTCCAATTTGCTATGCTTAAAACACAAAAGTTCCTCGCCACATGTAGCTAAAATAGTAATCTTACAAAAGTTAATATGTACCGTAATTGATGACTGAAATGTGAAGTTTAATATGATATCATTGATAATTTACCAGCAAAGCTACAACGCGTATAAAATGAATGTGCTTGCTCTATTTGTGTTTGGTTAAAAACCTCGTTGCAATGTCTATGAATGTTTTAAGAAACTTGACTCGCTTCAATTACAAGAGAGTCGCTTACGTTGCCTACTTTATAGTTAAGCTCCTTGTTACAAGATGTCGTCACTACCAGAAAGAAGGCCTATTACTTAGCAGCCGCAGGTTGAAAAGTAACTGAGGGATTTTCATAGTTATGATAAGGTTTCTAATGTATCACAACTGTACATTCCCAACTTTAAATCACAATCTTTCCGAAAATTCTGGACTGTCTTTGTAGTACGGACATGTGCAATGATAACCTTCGAGCGTGCGCAGTAAGTCAACACACCCGGCTTTCATGCTTCGCCGTTACAGTCTCTTAATGCTCTCAAGTTAGTTATTTCAAATTTATTTGTATTATTTCACTTGTAATTAATATGCATTTTATTCATTTATAACTAATATACCTATACGCGGTATTCAGTTAACTTTATTGTTGGGATTGTAATAGCCTATGTTTGTGTACATACGAAATAAATCATTTATGTGTTGGTTATCTGGGCTGTCCGGCTAATAATTAGAGGAACTAAATATTTCTGTTTGCTCAAATAATATCTTAAGACTACATTTGGTCACTATAACGATTTACGTTGTGAATGGGTTATCACACCAGGTGTGTCAGTTGTACAAAAATGTATTTTTACATTACAATCTAATATTATATATATTTCTTATTTCAATGTGTTAAATTCTCCCATAGTTTGGTTATTATTTGTTTCAAAAATTTTTTATTTTTCATTGATTTTAGGTTTGTGCTTAGGCTACAGATCCTAATTATTTTTAACGTTTAAGCTTCGGCACAAATTTAAATTTGTAGTGTATCAGATCACCGAATTTTTTCGATGGGCATCCTCTGTTGAAAGAAAGGAACAGTTAAGGAGAAATGACAGTCGGAACAGTGGGGAATTGAACCGTCATTAATTACTAACTTAATGTCACACCATAAAACTAGGCGACTTTTGGAATAATTTCAAAGTTTTCTGAAGTATTCCTTAAGGGCGTTGGACCCGTAAAATTTAATTTTTTTATATTTGTGCCAAACACTGTTCAACTTTTGTACATCAGATAACACGTAATTTCCCAAACTAAAAAAAAAAAAAAAAAAAATTAGGCCCCATAGTTTTTGTTTGCATAATCACTCATCAGTCACATAATGGCCATTGCGGTGTAGCCAAAATAAAAAAAAGTAATTTACTAATGAATTCAAAATTACAGTAACTGATAGTCAGTGTATCAATGCATTTTACGACATGGCTGACAAAATTTAGTTCTGAAAATTTCAGTAGAAGCCAAAAGTCAAGTTATGCTAAAATTTACTCATTTCCATCAATTTTTTTTTAAAATACAAAAACGTGTCGCTTTGTGTTCACAAAAGTGTCTTGAAGTAGCTCACACCATTAAGAATTAATATGAATTATCTTGTTTCTGCAAGTTAATTTTTATTATTTTGGCTACACCGCAACTGCCGTTTTGCGACTTTGATAGGCGATTATGCTAAAAGTATGGGACCTAATATTTTTTATTTGGGGAAATGACATGTCATCTGATGTGTAAAGGTTGACCAGTGTTTGGCACAAATATAAATTTTTGAATTTTTACGGGTCTAACATCCTTAAGATGAGGAGACAAAGAGGTGTTACCGCACTGTAAAAGCGTATTTTTTTGTGATTTTTATTTTGTGAATATTTAGAACTCCTGAACACGAATGGGGATCTTCTACAATTGTGAGCTACGATGCAGTAAAGCCGATATAGTTGTCCGTAAAACTGCTGAAGATTTTTTCCAGAAAGTTTCCTCACAACTTAAATGGCTGTGCACTAATTGTGGATACTTGCGACTAAATAAAATTACCCAAAATGTTGACAATGAAGATGATTTAACTTCATATTGTATTGCAGGTAGCTGAGGTTATATTCTATCATTGTATTCCTTCTTGGGAAAAAATTTGGAGAAAGCAAAAATATACTTTACGAATAACATTTTAATCGGAATGGAAATTCAGCTTTAAATATAATTTTCCCAAGGAAGGATTGGTATAACTCTAATTTACCTTCCGTTATATAATTAATTCTCTTTATACTTATCATTGTAATTTGTTACTTGTTGTATATTCTTAATTAACTAATAGAATGATGAGCACCACGAATTTTTAATTTTATGTAGGTCTAGTTGCAGTTTTGTACTAAATGGTGCATTTCATTTTTCATTATCAGGAGAAATTACCGACGATATACTAAACTGTCAAAATTTGTTAGTTTTTATCAAAAGAGTTCTTACATACACACACGTATATATAACTTATATCCTTTTTTCATAATCTATGGAAAATGCATACAAATTTAAAATTACAATTTCAGGTTTACAGCATACATTTTATCCGTGCTAAGGTTATAGAACAAAATTATTTTTAATCAGTATTGTGTAGACTAGATGTTTATTTTAAATATTTACTCAACAATTTAATTTTTTTAATGAGGCTTTTGAGTTTTGACTCTGGTATTATTTTGGTATGAATGGAAATAGTATCATAAAGTGCGAGTGTGGCCACACATACCCTCCACACACTCACTGATTCATGTTTATTAGTCCACGTGTAGCCTATTATGTGTAAAACGTAATACAGTATTTATCATTATTAAGGAGGCGGTTCACGCCAAATTTTTATTGTTTTAATTTTTTTATTTATACGAGATATGGTTTCTTTTGCAGGGATATGTTGTGAAAATTTTGTACTGAAAGGAAAATATTTTAGCTTTCAAAGATTTTGTGTTTAAAGAACCATGTAAAAGTCAAATTTTGCAAAACACGGTTTTATGCATTAAAGGAAAACCTATTTACTTACCGAAATTAAGAAATTCACACTGAAGGACAGTGCCATGGACTGTGACATGACATACATAAATACTACATTGATTATTATTTTGTATTATTAAAATATTTTTAAAAAGTTAGTAATTTTTTATTTTAAATTCATTATTTTTAAATACAGAAAGTGAATGCTGTTTGTAAATATGTAGTGTCATAATCCACGGCACTGTTCTTCAGTGTGGATTTTTTAATTTCGGCAAGTAAGCTGGTGTTCCTTTAATGCATATAACTATTTTATGCAAATTTTGACTATAATATGCCACAATACCAAAACTATGGAAGCTAAAAAATTTTTAGATTAAAAAATAGTCACAATATTTGCATACAAAAAAAATCATGTCTCGTACAAATAAAACATTTTTGAAACAACTAAAATTTGGCGCGAACCGCACGTTTAAAGGATCTCTTTGAGAACAGTATGTTTGTAGTGTGGCCATCAAGTGTTGGGATAATAGAGTTGCGAGTTGAGCTTACTCTGCAGCAGACGAAGATAGCTGCCCAAGCGAAAAAACAGTGCAATGTCTGTCCCTGAAACTCTTAACGACTGAGCCAGCCCTTATTTTAAGTCATACCAAAATAGAACTTGAATATGAGATGGTATTCGGATAGTATAAGCAGTATACGTGGTGTAATAACTGATTTACATTGAGTTCAACAATTGATAGCTGTGCCCTCAATACGTAACGTCGCAAGTTAATTAAATATAAATGAAATATCCATTTACTGGTCACATAGAGGTTGTACAGTTCATTCCATGTAAGAATTTCGTAATGTTGACAGTCGATGCTACCAATATTTGCAACACGTACAAGAATAAAATATAATTTAAAATCACCGAACGTAATCGTATGGCCGATGAAACAGTAGTGGCAGCCCTGAACAACAAATCGGTTAAATTCTATCGCCGACGTTGAAAGTAGTGTGTATTATTCGTGAAAAATAAGTAAGCATTTTGGAGGAAACGTAACATATTAAACACGGCTCCGTACCCAACATTACTCAGTCAACTATTTTATTCTATTTAAATTGCGTCATTTCTATAACTATATTACAAACAACCGCACCATTATCAGTCGACCTGTACTGGCAACCAAAACGAATGACGGCCATGTTGCGAGATTGAACTTAGGCTTTTCATGTGTTCGTGTGTGTTTGCGATTCTTATAATGTGTAATTTCAATATTATGTTAGTATATTTAATTAATTGCAAATTGGGGATTAAAAAACACACCTGGTAATTGAAAACGACAACGGGATTTTAAGATGTATTTCCGAAGACGGGAATTGGAAAAAACGTTCAGCCTTGATAACGATCGCCAGGCAGTTTGGCGCGTCTACAAAAAACAATTCTCTAAAAAGCAAGTAATCCGTCTAGAGAAAAGTCCTACAGAAGAAAAAAACGTTACCTACTATTTATTTCAATATAATTTGTGAGTAAACACGGCTCTTGTTGTAGGCCTGTATATAATCATAATTTTTGCAAGGGACCGACTCAATAAAATCTTTTTGTACGGAAAAGTCCATGTGTAACGAAATTTTACCAAGTAAGTTGTACCATTTAACATCAAGTCCACGTGAGATTTTGTACCTGTCAGCCTACATACTACCAAAAGAAAAGGACAAAAGATTTAGGCATATGCACTTACAGGGCAGTAAAGTGTACTCTTTTTAATTATATGTACATATTACGAAATAATTTAATACCGATATTGGATTTGTTTTAATTTCGAAGGTAAGACCAACCATAAAATATAAATTTTGTTTTGACAACCTACTACTTGAAACTTAAAACATAGGCCTACTCCTTTTTGATCTGATAGTGGAGAACCAAATCGAAGGTAACAAGAAAATTAATTGTATTAGTATTTGTATGCATTGTTTTATTTTTATTTAAGTTAAATGATGTTTGCTTGCACTGTTTCATGCCCTTGCAACATTAGTTTGATGTAACTAAATAAGTTATTATTATTTAAACTTTTAGGGGTCAAGTAGAAATAAAGAAACCAGAAGTAACAAATTCTATATAAGTTACCCATGAATATGTTTGTTTATTTTGGACTAGCAGTCCCCCGCGGCTTTTCTCGCGAGTATTATTCGTAACTGATAATATTTACTTTAATTTAAAAACCTCTTTGTACACAAGATTGGTACTTCAGTCATCAAGTGTTAGAATGTCCAAGCGGCTAGTTGAACTAATTTTGCAGCAGGATAAGTAGCTATAGCTGTCCACGCGAAAAGCAGTCTTAAGTTTGTCCCTGCTACTAACAGCGACTTCACCTGGGTTTTATTTATAGCCCTGCCTATTTGACGTTGTGGGGTAATTACAGACACCTAAGGTAAGAGGTTAATCGAATGAGAAACATCTGTTTACCCTGTGCACAACCATTGGTGACGGTGCCCTCAATTATATATTTTCAAAATATTCACTTTAACTTCATTGACATTACAAAGTTTCAGAAGGTAAAGGTTTCGCGGAAACGTATTTGGTGCCCCAAACCTGAGATTAGTGAGATGATATATCGTTGGTTTACTGCTAAAAGTGACAAAGTCAAAATGAGATAAAATTATAAAAATGCTATGAATATGTATATGTTGTTCACGAACTATTTCCCAAGTTTAAAGTCTATTAGTCGTTTCGTACTGTTGTGTCACAGTATAGTAACATACCAAATTTTTGTTAATATCTACAATTTAATACTGTTTTTAAACGAAAAAGCATTTATGACATAATAACTTTTGGCAGTATACCGACGATGTGTCAGCTGATATTGTAGAGGAACCTAAGTGGAAAGCGAATTCCAATTTTACCCCTTTTAAAGACTACATGTAAATTGCACTAATTCGATCTGCCTTGTAGTATTTGTGTATCAGAATTGAACGTTCGCACTCTGATAAACTAATCAAAGTTTTCTGCCCCGTCCCATATATTGGACTCAGTATTTTGCTAACACTAGTAGGCTAATCCAATCTTGTCTTTCTAGCGAACTTGTCTTCAAATTAAACAAAAGTCTTGTATGTGTTAAGAAGATTGTCACAAACTTAGACCACTAATACGAAACAGTTTTATTTCATACAACATAAGGCATATTCCTCCTGCGAAGTCTTTTCTTATTCTCAAGTTCAACACTTTTTGTTTATAACTTACCTTCTATTATATAAATATCACTGTAATTCATAATTAATTTTATTACCTACATATTCACCTTAACTCTTGTTTCGTTTTTGGACATGGCCAACAATAAAAAAAATACGAAGCGTTGAAGAACACATCTATAATTAAGTTTCTGCTCGAAATCATGTCGAACTAACATACCTTCCATGCAGATATCAGTACACATAGCCACAATACTTATCTATAGCTTCGTCTTCAATCTTTCATGTAACCATCTAGACCTATCAGTCAAATATTACTTACTATCCATCTATCATACTGTTAAGCGCTACCTAGCACCATAACCCAGCAACACTTGTAATATTCGTTTACCTACTAAATTATCAAGATAGGTCATAGCTACAATCAGCTTACCATTTTAGATTTGTATGCATCAAAACATACATACGTCTTAAAGTAGCTTATCATCCATACATATCATACACTTCAATATCATCTCAACATTCATCAACTAACCGAGGCAGGTCACTTAGTAAACTATTCGCTACTTTACGTTAAGTAAATATAACCACATATTTCCAATGTTAAATCGGATAACCATACCACACGAATATATTAACTGCACCTTTCAATTATATTACTTTACTCAACCAAAAGCCCTCCCTCTTATACCTAATATTCTCCATGTAACATTTGATAATTTATTTCCGAAGTCACATAATTACTATGAATGTATCCAATTTTTGTACCTGAATCCCTGTCATGACTAGACAAACGCACATAATATATATCACTTGGTTTTTATAAATAACAGTCATAATAATTTTTCCATAATACTGAATATTACATGACTTAGAATCATCACACTGAGTAAACTCTGATGCTGTCAAGGTAGTCAGTCGTAACCTAACGAACATATAATATATTCAGAAGGTCCGATCAATTATTTATGACAGTTAAGGTTCTCAAATAATTTTTCTCATACACATCAACATTTTCTCCTATTGCTACTATCCTTAAAGAAACTAACATTCATAAATATTCGGATAATATCGAATTATACATACCATGCTAAAATGATTCAGCTTATATTATAAAATAAATAAATGTAATTTATCATATCTAACATTTTCGTAAATATACTAGTATATAGGGCTTACTTTACCTAGATGCACAATACAGAGATAATATTTTCTAACAATAATATCTTCTGTCCTATATCTGCTCGACCATACAGACTTTTATTATACTCGCACACAAACTCACATGCAGAGCAAGTTCATACAAGAATATATCTTCACACATGCACTTACCCAG
>PNEQ01115100.1:0-14363 GCA_003012365.1 Medauroidea extradentata | reverse complement strand
TCACGATGATAGGCCGTCGGGTTCGAGCTCTATCGACGTTTCTTCGGAAACACATTTCACCCCTTTTCACCCCCTTAGAGGTCGAATTTCGAAAAATCCCTTCTTAGTGCTCGCCTACGACCTAAAGGGAACCCCCACAAAAAATTTCACGATTCTAGGTCCAGTGGTTTGGGCTGCAGTTTGATATGTCAGTCAGTCAATCAGTCACCTTTCATTTTTATATATATAGATTACGCGTAAACTATGAGGAATAAAATTTCCCACAAGAGTAAAATTTAGTCACAATTTATCTCTTAAAACGGTAACAAAAATAACTTGTGCAAACATAGAAATTAAAATATGACGTTGAAAATGTATGTAGACAGCGCCCTAAGGCCCTTAAGCAACGAGTTCTTAAGAGCCGATGAGATCCATGCCCCAGTCAGGATTCGTACTCAGAATCTCTCGCACCGTGGAACGACTCCTTACCAGCTTTACTACGGAGACCGGCTAGTTAAAATAAGAGGGTAATTTTATGTAAGTTTATATATATATATATATATATATATATATATATATATATATACATATATATATATATATATATATATTCACCGTGTCGTTTATCTGCATGATTACGTTACAAGACACTAGATGAGCTTACGTGATTGCGCATTTTCAACTCCAATCGTCCTGATGTTCTACCCGCAAATCACAGACGTGTAATCACCCAGTGGCGCTCTGATTGGCACAGCCAAACGACAGACGTGCTTACGTAAACACACGCTACTAATAATCGTGCATTTGAGATGCAGATACGCACGTAAGGCATCGAAACAAGCTTGGGGCAAAAAAATCGTTATTTTTTTTTGTGGGTGCAACACAAAAATTTGCGCCTGTGTTGTGTCTGGTTACGATGTAGTGGAATCGAATATGCACACGCAGAGGTGTAGGGGGTCACGTGGTGGGTACAAATTGACAGTAAACAGGGGCGCATCGAATACTTCGGTACAAATACATTTTCTTTGCTCGCGCATGCGCTGCTAAAAAACGGAGTCTTTTCAGTCAGTTATAACTGTGACTACAGGCTCAAGGTTATCCCCTACGGCGCAACCCGTTGTTCGCTCCATTGCTATGTGAGCTGGATTTTGCCATCAGCCATATATATATATATATATATATATATATATATATATATATATATATATATATATATATACATACATACATACACACATACATACATATACATAGCCCTGTCACAGACTAAACAGTAATACAGACATGAAATGACGTGGCGGCTCGTTTGATAAGTGCGAACTCCACCTCTTATTGGCTGCCCGAGGTTGTTGATACCAGTCCAGTGTATGTTTGGATCCTGCATGTTACTACAGGTTTTCTATTGGCCTGGCTGCCGGTCAGCAGGGCAGCCACCTTACGCTGATTCGCTGTAGGCGTTACCGCCATGTTGCTGGCCAGGGAAGCCATTTTGCTGGCGTGTGTGACCGAGTTCGCTGTCCTACCGGCTATTTCACTTCTGTATTCCTAAATATTCTGTGGCCCTGTGGTGAGCGTGCTTCACTCCTGGTCCGGAGGAGTATAACCACAATCCTACGAACACAAGTTAAAACTTTGGCTGTCTGAACAGACACTATGGAACGCTTCCCACCTGGTTCACATTTGCCTAACTAACCAGCTATGTTCACAGTAGATATCGACCATCTGGCAACAAAGCTTCCCTCTGCACGATTCAGAGTTCGCGCGCTCACTTGCACCTCTAATCACACACACACACATATATATATATATTTATATACACACATACATAGATATAGAAGGTCCCTAAAAAGGTTACCGACAAACTGAAACCACGGGTCGTGGGCACCACGCCAAGTCAAAAAGAGATAGGAACCTTGGGTCTCCGAAGTACCGTTCCCAAGGTTCCTATATCTTTCTGACATGGCGTGGTGCCCACTACCCGTGGTTTCAGTTTGTCGGTAACCTTTAGGAACCTCCTATATCTATGCATATATATGTGTGTGTGTGTGTGATTAGAGGTGCAAGTGAAGATCAATTTGACTTACTCTGCGTCTGTGCAAATAGCCAGCAGTGATATTTAATACAGTTCCTGGTGTCTAAATATTGCGCAAAAATTTGGCGGTCCTTAACAACTGCGCAGATTCAAAAGGAACATCGTCCGCATCTGCAGAAGCTAGTATTAGAGAAAAGTGTCTTGCATTTTCGTTACGACTTTCCTGTAGCGTCGCTGCACCATTTTCGCGATCAGTAGAGATGGTGGGAAATCGCAAGATTCTTTCGTACAGGCGTTTTCTCAAAACACTGTACTGTCCTGCGGCTTGTATGATTGTACGACGGTTGTGTTTCAAGGTCGAGCTGTTTACAGACGAGTGACAGACATTCAGTCGTAACGTACCAAAATTAGTATTGGCACATTCGAACAAGGTCTCAACAATAACGAAAGGAAAGCTCCTGCATTGCATTGAAGGGTATCATGCAGTAAAGTTTTCCTGCGATTGATCACAAGAGACGTTCAAAATTCCCGTACTTTTGCGACTAGAAGACTAGACTGCAAGCGTTGTACGGTCATTTAACATCTTCCGTTGGCCGACAACGTCGTTACCTGCCGCAGAGATAGCGTCTGGTTGTTGCATGAATTAGGGATGTGGGAGGAGCGGGAGATCCTCGAGGATACCCGCCGTATTGAGGCATCATCCGGCAAGATTCCTACTTGCAGAAACGGGAACTGGCCCCGCTGGGAAATTGACCCTGATCAGTATTGTGGAAGGATCATGCTGACCACAGCCCCAATAATTACAAGTAGGGGCCTGATAAATTCGCGTTTTCTTTTCGGCGCAATATAGAATTCAAACAGCTGCACAAATATGTCACTTACACAATTGACTCTTGGAGAACCCTGAACCAATTATATGGAAGCAACTGAATGCAGGCAGGCATCACTGTGTCACCGAGAAACCTATGAGAAGCAGCTGTCTTCTTCAATACACATATTATTGGAGACTAGCATACAGGTCATTGAAACCGCAAATTTTCCCGATCTCTAATCATAAGTTCAACTATAGGTTCATCAAACTCCTGTGAAGCGATCACTAGAAGCCCGTAAATTTCAACGATTCATTCAAGTACAAGTTAGATTTTGAAGGATTGTTACTGTGAGTTACTTTCGTGACTGGATCATCGTTCATTAAAACTGACCATTGAGGGCTCTGACACAATAGAAAACCTGCAGTACAATACTCACTGACTCTGCCGTGATACCACCCACTGAAGCAGCAGCCAGTGAACTAGTGGTTGTGGGCAGAGTGTACATGGAACTTTGGAGTCCAGCCGGCTGGTCGTTGAACCCATGTATTTTCCGTGTCTCTGGCGAGCACACATGTAAATTTCAACGCATAGAGGTTCGTAGCTAATGGAATCATAGATTATGGGATTATGGTTTATCTACAGTCGAGTGATTTAGGCCTGTAGTTAGAGATGATGTTTTATCGTGAGAAAACTTGACTGTTTGCAGGTTTCAACGCACGTTCAGCTTACCAGACGACTACTGAATTTCGCTTGTATGTGGAAGTGTTATCCTATTTATTGAGTCAATAAGAATCCCGCTTTGTAATATTTGATGCCTGTTGTTGGTTTACAGACAGCTACGTTGTGTCAGACGTAATCACCCAATCGTATGTTTTACAAGAAACTACAGCATTTTCAAGGATATGTTGACATAAAACATTTTCGCTATATACCGTAGAACCCTGTTATAACATTTCTGGATATAACATGACTTTTATTTGGTCCCACCATTTTTACATAAAGCATATTGCTTTCATTTCCTGCTTATAACAACACTGGTATTTTCATTTCCTGAATATAACATCACTTTTTTCTCAGACATTAACCAAAACTCTGGTAAAATTTTAACTAACTCTATTATTTTTAATAAATTTACTAAGCTGTAGACTAAAAATATCTGTAAAAAAACAAATTAATGTTTGGGAATGTATCATAAGTGTACTTTACAGTGATATTAAAGACTGTGATCCTAAAGATGACAATCATGAACCTACAGAAGACAAGTGGGAGAGCCTCTGTTATACCCACAATGCATGTATTCATCATGTTTCTGATAGCACAGTGACTATAGCCTCATTCAATCACATTATAGCCTTATTCACAGTACATAAACTATCAAATTTTAAGTTACTTTTGTGTAATATCATTTTACTGGTGTAAAAATATTGATTCCTGCTTATAAAATTTTCCTGCATATAACACTTTTTTCACAGGTCCCTTGAAAAATGTTATAACAGGGTTCTACTGTACCATAATCTCCCCTATAGTACGTCACCAAGTACTTGCACGGGTTTCGCGTGTCTACATGAACCAGTACCAAGTAAAGACGCCAGCTCTCGCTCATGACGGCCTTAGAGGAAGTCCGGCGGCCACGACACAGCACACAATGGTCGTAATTACTCGTCGCGGGAGCAGTTCGTGGGTGGTGGACCTCACTAATGGCGACTGCCCCTGTGACGTCAGACCCGCACTGACCACGAGGGCGGACATTAAAGTTAGTTGATGCACACCGCGGGAGACATGAGCCCACTCTCGGGCGAGCTAACTACCATTCCTACGAGAAGAGGACACGGAATAGTCGGGTCGGCCTAGGAACGAGCTTCGATCTGCCTGGAGCAGAGAAAGAGAGAGACAGCCACGTCACGAGAAGTAACCAACCTGTGAAACATAGCGACAGAAATAGTTTTAGACGAGACAACCCAATGCATATAACGCATACAGTAATAATAGTCTTTCTTTTCTATATATTTACACACAATTTTCAAACTCCCACACTCGTACCGTGAATATTCACGTCTTGTAATGGCACTTGTTCCTACTAAATAAGTTGACGAGGAAATTTATGTTGCTGTTCACAAAGCGTTATAATTTAAATTTTATGAAAAAAATTCGAAAGAAAATAAAATATTTAACATCAGATTTAAAAAAAAATTGTTTATGACGTTGTCATGACTTAAACAAACGTAAATTGCATTCAAATAATAAATAGATATTTTATTTTAATTTTTAAAGCTAATTTTTAGTCTTTATCTTTGTTTTATCATATTTTTGTTAGTCAAATTCACAAAAGCGTGAAAGATACTTTAAATGTAAGTCTAAATAGTCTATTAGCGAATCAACAAGTGTGGTTTTAACTGGGTGTCGGGAACATTGGTTACCCTGGCAAGAGTAAGGACAGAGATTTACTTGTAAAATTTCAAGTAAGCTCATTACTACAAACACTTTTAAATTTCGCATCATAAATATTTTCCTATACATTTTAATTCACGTATCATACTCTCTTCGCAATGCTGAAGATGACCTTTTTCGACCGAATGCGATATCATTAAAAGTAACTTGGCCTCAGTGGCAAAAATCTCAGAACGTTTTAACTGAATGCTAAAGGAAAATTTATGTCTAAGAGCAGTAATATTGTGTCTTATATTCTATAAAGGCGTTTTGCTTAAATAATGCAAATTTTTTTATTCAGGAAAAAAAATATAAAAAAATATGTGTAGCTTGATTTTCATAGTAAAATTGGCGATAATTTGGGAACAAAAATCGGAGAAAAAAAAACTAACAAAATATTTATGTAAACACACACACATATATTATATACATATACATACACACATTTGTGGGATTCTTTTCTGTGAAAATTAAGTTCCTCTGGAAAAAGTATTTTGAAAATCACTATAAAACTACCATGTGTGGCCTTAATGCCGTTGATGTGCTCACTACGGCAATAGGCCCGTGTTTCTCCATGTTTGACGATAATTATTTTTTAAAACATAAACGAGAGCCAATATCGTAAAATCGCTTTGTAACTTTGCTGTGACTGGTTTTATCAACACACTATGATTTTGTCGAGGCATAAGACAGCACGATAGTAGCTCATTAGTTAACTAACGAAATTTCCTTTCAATGGATAAATTTAAGATATACGTACAGTTTGTCTAAAAAAAATCACATAACACAGTAAAACAAATTTGCAATAAAGTAACGGAGAATTTTTTCGAAATCGGAACTCGTCTGGGTTTAAAAAATTCTCTCGAAAGACGAGAAACTCGGGGTCCATGCCCTTAAAGTCGTCACATTAGCAATATCACTTAAATACTTTCATGTCAGAAACGCAAGTCCCACTAACACTCCAGACACGCGACAGAGCGCGCAGAATCAGTATATAATGAGCCGCCCTCAGATTTTACACTCAGTTTCCCACGGGCGTTGCAAGAGCAGGGTCACGCTACTATCAGCTGTTTTCGCGCAACACGACACCTCGCCATGGCAGATCGTCGTGTCGTAAATGAGGCTGTGCACTTGTTAGCACCAACGTACACCACAACGAGTTGACAGTTCGCTTTGTAATAATCTTTGTATCGATTTTATCAGGTGGAAGGCCGCTAGTTGTTTGCTAATAGCAAAATATTTGACTACCATTAATGGCTCAAGTTTTTTAGCGTGCTAAATTTGTGGCTAATGGCCTATATATAGGGACTGGAAAATTTCGCAAATTCAATGACTAGTAGGCTAGAATCCATTCTACTCTACATACTCAAGCCCCGACTATTTGTCCACTAGCTGCTACTCTATGGAACAACAGACAATGAACGAATAGACGGAGCTTCAGTATTCATAGTAGGCCTACAATGGATTCTAGCCTGCAGGTCATTGAATTCGCGAAATTTTCCAGTCCTTACCGATATAAAATACTTCGCTTTCAGAAAATTTTTGGAAAAAAATATAATGTTGCCATATATTTTTATTACTTCTGTCACATAGAATGTGACATATTGTTTCAGTGTAAATTATTTCATTTCATTAAGACAGTTGGCTTATGTTGGGTGTATGGTCTCGTAACATTTAAATTTCGACCACTAATGTGTCGTTATATGTGTACTATCATAGCCATCTTTAGTAGAAGGCCGCGGCCTTAGATCTGGCAACCCTGCACACGAGGGTCACTTTAACACTTCTTTTAGCTCTCCAAAGGCAATGGCTGTACCTGATTCGTTATTCTGCTCTACATACCGGCAAATCCGGGGAAGCCACTGCCTTTGGCGAAACAATGAAGTGTTAAAATGACCCTTCCTGCCAGGGTTGCCAGATCTAAGGCCGCTGCCTTCTACTGAAGATGGCTACGGTACTATGCTCGGTTAACACTTTCAAAACTAAGGAAATGTAGTCACTAGTAACGTCTATAAAAATGATATGTAGTTAAGGATAAAATGAGTAGTTTTGGAACCCTAGTTATTTACTTCTTTCTATTATCTTATTTATTGTTCCCTGCAACTTTTTAATGTAAACACTGCAACATAAGTATCAATCAAAGTGTATATATTCTACCGTACTCAAAAGTTAACAGCTGACAGAAAATAATACATTATAATTGTTACTGCACACACGATGGTCTTCCAAAGTACTCGCTTTATCCCTAAACACCTATAAGCTATAACATAATGATTAGATATGACGGTATATCGCGAAAATATTTTGTGTAAACACAGCCTTGAAAATACTGTCGTTTCTTACGACATGAATGATTGAATGTTAAAAGTCTGACATAACGAAGCTGTCTGAAGACCAATAATAGGCATCCAATATTACAATAGCTGGAATCTTATTGGATTAGTCAAATAGGGCAATTGCTCACGTACAAGCTAAAGCCAGACATCTTTTCATAACCTAACTAACATACGTTAAATCACAGCAAACAGTCAAGTTTTCCCGCGACGAACCATCATCTCTAATTTTGATATACACATACAAAATATTGTATTTCGCACTTAAACACACTTTAGCCACGAATGAGTTCACGAGATGTTCGCATGGACCACGGGAAGTGGCGCCGTGACGAGCTGGGAAGCTCAACGTGTCGAATTACGTTCAGACACCGCGAATAGGAGAAGCTACCTGAAAAGACCGGGGAGTTCCTACTGGGCTTTGCGGGGGTTTCTCAGGGGTTGAAAGGAATTGTAACGCACACCCTAGGGGTAGGGGTGTGGGAGAGCAACGTTCACTTCGCAAACGCCGACGATCTCTCGCCTCGCGGGGGTAGGTGTGAGAGAGGAAGGGGTTGTACTTTGTAACAGGAGAAACTGCTCTGGGGACGCAGCCGCATCTGTCCCCGGAGAAGCTGGGAAGACCTACCTCCTTGTCTAATGCTCACGTGCGTCACCGGCGCTCGCTTCACTCCTCAGTGTAGGTTGTTCAAGTGGGGATAAATCATAGTTTTATATTCGTTACTGGGGGTGTATTTTCCTCGTACAAAAAATATCTAAGTCAGTTTTCCTATATTGGCACTTCAAAGTCAAAATTTGAATGCTTTTAGTTCATTCACCCCCTGGAAACCAATCAACATAATGAAACTAAAAAATGCACAGTGAAATAAACGCCACGGGCTATGGCTTCCCGTATTGGTCTATAAAAATCCAATACAAATAATTTTGAATTAAAAAAAATTCCTCAAAGTAGGCAAACAATTTTTATTTTCAGAATTTTTTTTAAAAAGTAGAATTCATAGACTGAATGGGTTTTTAAACTCTTAAATCCCTAACCGGTGACACGTACTTTCACTTTGACGCACCGTTATGAGAAAACTATGAAAGCTGAAAAAGTTTCGTAAGAGGAAACTGTGCTAACAAGTATCGTCTACAAAACTAACACTATTTCATATAAATATACAATTATGACCTCATCACCCTTAAACACCATTAATGGGGATTTGAGGTATTTTCGTTAATTTTCGATTTTAGAGCCATAACATTTATTCATGTTGTACTATCTACATGTTCTACTTCACAAGACATAATATATATTATTGACAAACTGCTAGACATAAATAATAATTAAAACTTTCATTAATTTTCCATGCAGAATCGATGTAATGTTATAATGTATTAACATGTAATAATTGTACATTTCCAATATAATATGAACATATAAAACTGTTGTGACCTCTAAAATTCATCACAAATATATTCTATACCTAAACACTGGCACATCTACCAAAAATATTTTTAAATAGACGTTATTGCAGAAAATCGATAACCTAAATTTAGCATCTAGCTCTTTCCCTTAATGTAGGCATCTGTCTGAACATATTGGGCGCGTTTCAGTGAAGAGCGGAAACGTAGGGACGAGACCGCATGAGCATTTCGTCTCACCTAAGCCTCTACGTGCGTCACTTAACTGACGTGTAGTTTTCTTGCCGACAACTCGCCTCTGTGAGACTTTCTTGGGTAACCTTATCGTTTGAGAATTAATATTTGAGGTAAATATGTATTCCACATTCCCATACATTTTGAAAAAATTCCGTGGCAAGGTTTACACACCTATAAGAAAGACTCAAAGGTTGCAATTTTTTTTGGCCATTTTCGGCCGCAAGAAAGTATGCTTCAGTGAGTAGTAGTGAACATAAAATGGGCATAAAGACGTGTAACGTTCATTAAATATTCATCCAAGTAGACACCAGTCATGTGTGATTAGCAGTTTTTTAATAATCTTGTAACTATCGAAGCTCTACACACCGCCTTAAAACAATGTTACCCTGTTTCAATAACTACTTTTTCAGCCTAAACTAGAGCATATATAAAAAATCTGTTTGGTAGTTGGTTTTAAAATGGTTTTCTCCGTGTGTGCTAATTTTTTTTTGCAAGACAATAAGTTATATTGTTCTAGCTGATCACGTAACTAGTGAAATTCTTATTAATTAAATTTTTACTCTAAACCATACAATTGCTTAGCTTGAAAAAGTTAGCTGACGTGGCAAAAACCATTTAAACAAAACTGCCAAGCATATGTGTGAGGTCTGCTACCGTTTAGACTCAAATAAATAACTATTGCAAAATTAGTACAGACACGGAAGCATGGCTATGAGGACAATGCTGCAACGTTATCTTTAATTTACATTTAGAGATGATGGTATATCGCGGGAAAACTTAGCTCTTTGCTGGGTTTCAACACACGATCCGCTTTAGCTTGTATTTTGAACTGTTGCCCTAAATAATTAAGCCAAAAAGATTTCCGATGTTGTAATATTCGACGCCTGTTATTGGTCAGCAGAAAGCTACGCTGTGTCTGAAGTATACTACCGAGGTATGTATGTCGCAAAAAACTACGCCATTTTCAAGGGTATGCTGACATCATCTCTATTTGTAGTATTTCCTCCTCTACAATCATTACTTGCTGGGAATCAACGTTTTTAACATTTCCAGTTGTAAATGTAAGTCTACGATACCTTTTAATGTTGTTAGACAGTACATTATGTTGCAAACTTTACCTGATGACCTCTAGGATGAAGTGTTGCAAACTTTATAATAATATCTCAAGGATGACTCAAACCTTTAATTACACAATTAGAGCGGATGATAGTGAGGGATAGTCCACGGTGTAGAAGAATAGTTAACGCCAATAATGAACAAGCCCCTTTCTATTAATATAAACTACACCCTTGTATCTGTGTAGCCTATATCGGCACAATCCAATGTACGAACCCAAAGCCAACCGAACTGGGACCTCACTTACGTCTCTCGCGGCTGGTTCGCGCTTCGACTCCGGGGACGGACCGCTGCCCTGGCTGTGCCCTCCTGGACACCGGAGCTGGCTGCCCCTCGACGTCGTTGACGGCCCTCTGGCTCGATGTCGTCCAGCACCTCGTGTCTCCTTGCGGCGGCTCAGCCTCGCAAGCCTTTATAGTCGGGGCCCGAGATGTTGTTAAAACAACCTCACTCAGCTTGCCCTGCCCTCGGCTGCGTTCATGGCTATGTTACTTTCGTAACAATTACCAGAGCCACGATTTTATGGCGAAATGTTTTATGCACCATTTTGCTTCAGTGCCATACGTTCACATCTGCAGCTCTGCTACATAACCAATGATTGGATGTTTAAATTCCCACTTGCCTTGTAGATCTACTGGTAGTGCACAACAACTAGATGCAATGATTTTTGGTGACAATAATCCTGCAGCAACTTGTTTCAATGTGTTAGTGGACATCTGCAGCTTGCCTTCTTGTTCAGTGATTGGATGTTGTTATCTTACAACGTCTTGGGATTCTACCAGCTAATAACAGACGTGCGGTGTCGCAGTAAACTTGTTATGATTGGCACAGTCAAATGAGCAACACCTCTGCTCTTATAAGGTCTGCCAATAACCATGATGCAAAGTAGCAGATGAACACGTACAATGAAACAAAGTGATGAATAGGGACCACTGTTTTTCGCGATAATAATTTTGCCTCACTATGTTTCTATGCCTTACGTCCACATCTGCAGTTCTGCTTCGTGGTCAGTGGTTGGAAAATGTGTACAATTGTAGCATCATAGACATGGACGCATGGCTCATATCCGTGTGATGAAACTGTTTTACGGAATCTTCTGTTGGATAAGGAAATATGTTTCCGTGAATTCGCGGAGGTATCCGGAGAAATTTTCTACCGGAAATTCCTTAAATCGACAGAGAAAATTTTTCATAGCGAAGCCCAGGATTCTCCTAACAACGATTCAATAATGGTTATGATGACAAGATGTGTGGCAGTTAATCGTCAAATTCCCGCCTGGAGAACCAAAAATGAATAAGGGAAGACAGATATGGCAGCAGCGGAAAGCAAGGACGAGGGAAACGGAAGTTCTCCGAGAAAACCCGCCGGCACATTGGCAACGTTCGACACGTTTCCCACATGCAAAAAAAAATGCGGTGCCAACGCCGTCAGCGATCGATCATGGATCGAATCGCTGGGAGGGGAGAGGTCTGCTAGTAATAATTACATAGCGAACTTACATCCTACAAACTTAATATAACGCAAATTCGTAAAAAAAGTATCCGTGTTAAAATATTCTTGAATGCAACAACATCTTTAAGTTCTTGTATTTATAAAATAATGTTTTTTTTTTATGTGAAGTAACAAAAGAAGGGGCCAAACTGTAGCTTAATACATGAATTTTCAAACAGAATCGTTTAATTGTTTTACTCCTATCGTATGAATAGTTCTTATGTTGGGTAATTAGCTGAATAGTCGAATTTCTACTGTTACATGCGCTTGTACAAACCGATGGAACCTAAAAATGTTTTATTTGTGGGAAGTTACTAGGGACCAGAAAATTTCATGAACTCAATTACCTGCAGGCTAGAATCAATTTACCTATGCACACTCAAGCCCTGTCTATTCGTTCATTGTCTGCTGTTCCACTGAGTAGCAGCTAGTTGAAAAATGGTCGGGAATATGCACAGGATTGTTGATCCTAACACGCAGTTCATTGAATTCGCAAACTTTTCCTGTCTCTAGAAACTACTGTTGACGTAATATGTAAGAATTGGACAGTGTTTTGTACACTTACCTATAAACTACTAATTTTTCGGTGGAGAGCGCTCTTAAGTTTAAGTCAGTTATGTTAAGTAACCTGCTCGATTAAGTTATGTTTGTTCTGTCACATCACCAAGTTTTCTCAATATTCATGTTTTGTCTGAAAGCCTACAATAAATCTGAGGCCTCATGGCTTACTGTACACTTGAAATCTCTGCTCGGGTTACTTTCTGAACGCCTCCAAATGTAATTTCTCCCTGCATAGGCTAACCCCCATGACTTAATCTACCCACCTAATATGGCAAACATGGTACAGCTACGACATTATCTTTATGAAACCATGCAGTAATGACATCACTGCTCTGGCGTGTGAAAACCTATATGCCTGCACGTCTGCTGGTAATATTGTGAGCAGAGGCGACGTGTCCCTTGATGAGCATAATGATATCACCTTTACCGCTTCCTCGCTCCATCTTCTCGGTAATCCAATGTATCTCTGGGATGCGAGGAGCCTTGAATATCTTACACCTTGCACGCAAATAACTGCAGAGATGGTGGCACGTGAGAATTTGACATTACGTGTATAAGGGCACATACATTTCAGATTTTGTACTTACTAGAGCTAATAAAATCATTAAAAAAACTCGTTATGATATAATGCTAATTTGCTCTAAGGGGTTCAAGTGCGATAAAATCATAATTTTATATCTTTATGAAATAGTGTTAGTTTTGCAAACAATACTTGTGGGTACAATTCCCTCTTACAAAAAAAAATTAGCTCTCATAGTTTTCTCATTATGGTGCGGCAAGGTCAAAATTTGCTTGTTCTGCTGCCAAGCAAATAGTGAAAACCAACTGACATATTTGAATAAAATAAATTCACTGTAGTGTTACATCCATCCATGAGCTATGCAATAAATTATTTAAATAACTATAACGTAATTTTTTTAAATTTTTTAAAAAATCGCAAATTTACAGGGAAAAAGTTGAAAATTCAGAAATTTTTTAAACACAAAAATAGTTCACGGGATTTTTAAAAATGTTTTGTTATGTAGCCAGTGGCATGTTATTTCACTGTGAATTATTTCACTTACGTATGTCAATTGGTTTTCGCTATTTGCATGGCAGCAGAACATGCCAATTTTGACTTTGACGCGCCGTTATGAGAAAATTATGGGAGTTAAAAATATTTTGTAAGAGGAAACTGTACTCACAAGTATCGTCTATAAAACAAACACTATTTCAAATAAATATAAAACATGATTTCATCGCACTTGAACACCCTTAATATAATTTTTTTAACTTACCATCAAATTTAAGTACAACTAATTTTGTTCTAAAAATTTCATTCATGCATATGTTACAAAGTAATTCCGTTACAATACAGCGGAGACTTGGCGCACATGTTCAATCAAAGCGAACGTAGTTTCGAATTACGAATAAGTTGTTATATTTAAAATGCATTTTATTTTAGTCGTCCGTCCACAGTAACACGATCTCAGATAATTTTATGCCAGATGCTGATCACATATAATAGCTACAGTAACAAAACCTTATTCCTTTTCTCTAAACACACGCGTAGGTTTTTTAGGCATGGGATTAAAAAAACTTTATAATATCGTTCGAAAGTTTGGCAAACATTGTTGCAGATTTTTTTCCCCCGAACCAGGCAAATTTCTACATTAAGGAGATCACACATTCTTTGTACCTGCAAATGTGTGATGGATTATAAGTCAAGTGAAAGAGTGGGCGAAAAAAATTTTTAAATCATATTGTAAACAGCTCTAATAATATTGTTGAAAGTGTTATGCCGGGCGTGGCAACAGGCATACAATATTTAAATTACTGACAAAACAAAGCTCCGAGCGGAAAAGCTATAGTGTTTTGATATAATTTATTCAACTGCTTAATATTTACATCTATGTTCACTTACTTGAATGTGACGCTGATGTGGCCCATATGGCAAAGCTAACTAACATTAAATAAAACAATCTCATTTTC
>PNEQ01115099.1:0-14364 GCA_003012365.1 Medauroidea extradentata | reverse complement strand
ATCAGAGAGCAGCACAGCAGAGACAGCTATATAAGGGGACCACCTTGCACCAGTAGGCCCCAGTCTGATCCTGCATCGACCTGAGGATGGCAGCTGCAAGATCTGCCGAAACGTTGTCCAAGAAGCAACACAAGACGCGGCTCAATCCCAAAAGCCAAGAAAATTACGACAATGGCCGCGAAAGCCTGCAATCTTTGTTCTAACATTTTATTTTATGAAAATTTTTTCCATTTCTGTCATTAATTTTTTATATAGATTTGCAAATCTGAGCATAACATGGACTGTGCTGGACGTTTTATATAAAATAATGAAAGACCAAATTCCCCAGCTTTAGTCAATGTGTGTGTAAAGTCACTAAATCATAGTAAGTTGTAATTCTAAAAAAATGTAAAAGAATCCATTCGTGTATCTAAAACCCGAATCTAACTCTTGCGGTGAACCTGGACATTTTTTTTTAAATTAATCCAAAATGTTTAGCTCAAAATGAACATTCACCCAATTCCATAAAATAAGTTTCATTGTAAAATATAAAAGTACGACCAAAATATGTGTTTACTGCATCTTTTATTTTGGAATTTTGTGGTACACTTAAGTCATAAAGAGTTTCCGGATAGCCAGACACAAGTTGCAAATTCGATTATCGATAAGTTTGTAGCCGTAAAATATGACCTGAAAAAGAAATATAAAAAAAATATGCGAAATTTAGTGACATATATGTTAAATGTAAAACCTGTAACTTTTTATCTTGCGCAAAATACAGTTTTTCACACCTTACCAATTCAAATAATTTTGCATCTTTCCTCCGCTTTGTCGTTTATAGTTATTGAACATAAGAGTTTTGACGGAAGATAGGGAATTCGATAAGTTAAATACTACACGTCCATTGAACACCTCGTTGCTGTTATAGGCCTACTCGGATTAATAAACTAGCACGTAGTGTTTTCGTAGAAGTTTTTATTTTCAACGGGACTTCAAGCAATGACCCTGTTATTTTATTTGTGGAAACTGTGTGGTAAAGTCCAATGCAGGTAGCTATGATTTAGTTTTGACTACGTCTGATATTTTCTTAGGTACATTAATGTGGAAATATCATTTTTTCAGCGCTTTTGAGAAGCATGGTAATCAATATTTTTAATTACCGGATGGTATTTCTAAAACCACAAAGGCACAGTTTAAAGTGTGTGTTCTTTATTATGATAAACGCATAACTCTGTAGTAACAAATTGTATGATCGCATCAGCAAACATTACTTGGCAGAGCGTTCCAGGGAAACCTCTACTCCTTCTTGTGGCATTATCCTGCATACCACGTACACGACTAAACATAATGCCTGTAAGGAAAGGATTTTAACATAATTGTTTAAAACAATTTACTCATTCGATTAGTGAAACCATGCAGATTTGTGATTACAGTCTTCCGCGTGTATGATTTGTTTACGTGCTGAGAGGAATTAAATGTTTTTACTCTGAAGGTTTCATAAGTTGGCAAGCAGGATACGTTGCAGGAATGTTTCAGTTTATAATTCATTCTTGTTTCCAGGCCGCAGGAAGCGGCTGGCCGAGGACAGGATGTAGATAGTTGCAATAAGCTGCTCCGCCACCGGATCCGTGTTCGCCAAACATTTACTTCCGCCTATCCAGATCATAACAGATGTTCATCTGCTGTATCTCGTCCAGGACAACCAAGCTTCATGAAACATCAACACGCAGGAACTACTGGTCATAAAGCATTATGTCGACTTATACCACGGACCGGGGAACTATTCCTGAGACGCGCAATATGAGTAGGCTGTAGGCGTGAATAGTATGCTATCCTCAGGCCTGTGAGACTGCGTTATTTACCTTTGGCGTGATCACGCATGCCGATTAAATGCCTTTAAGAAACACCAGCACTTTATGACTGCACAAACAAATATAGAAGACATTACGCATACTGAAGGCACGTAGAGGGAATTTCCCAGTGGGACATATATCTCGCAGACTGTTGTAGCGTGTTCTGCAGTGTTGTGAAGGTGTCACTGCTGAGCTGCAGGGGAGGCAATGATATTCTTAAAACATGTCCTGGTATGTGCGGTGCGGTAGTAATACATCCGGCTCAGAATTGTCAAAACCACCCACATAACTAACATGTAGGGACCGGCGCATGTCGCGTTATTATCAGACAGCCAGCAAGCTGGACTGCAAGTTACTGTGTGGTCATGTGACTTCTGTTGGCATGTAGTTTGTGTGGTACACCTGCAGAACGTTTACAATCAATGATACAATGTCAACTGTGTAATGCTATGCAGCCCTGTTTCATGGTCAGTGATTGGCTGTATATAACTCTCATCGTCTAGGGATTTACCCGCTAATCACAGATGCGTGGTGTCGCAGTAACCTTGTTCCTGTTGGCTCAGTCAAACAAGCCACGTCTGTGTATTAGAGACGGGAAACATTCGCGCGTTCTCTGACGTGTAAGCCGGCCTGCAAGAACATGTGTGTATTCAAACAGACATCTGCTCACTGGATGCTCGATGACGTAGTGATATGAGCCTGCATCTAGTTGCTTCTGTACTCTTGGCTAAGCGATCTGCAGGAAGTGTCAAATAAGTCACGGGCCAATTGCGATAGCGGCACGAATTTACAGTTCCTAAAATTCTAGACTGCGGCCGAAAGAAAACGCAAATTTTCCAATTCTCTAGCAATAATATATTCTGCCAATAACCACGAAGAAGAGCGTCATATGTGCACATAAGACATTGAAACAAACTGTTGCATGATTGTTTCAGCGAAACATCGTGAGCTCTGACTGTCCTGTAATACGGGCAGACGAAGACAATCAAGTTAATATCAATGTTCAAGCAAGTACAGGCCCGTTAATTCTAGCCTGTCGCCTATTAATAACGTGGAATTTGCGCGTCACTACTAATGTACAGTCGTGGGCGGGAAGGAGGTGTGGGGATCCAGACATGTTCCTGAAGTCACGCCTGCCTGGGTTGAGTTGACAGCTATGGTGAGCCCTGGCTGATAGTAAGACAAGACTGGCACAGCTCCCAGGAATATTGTCTGCATGACCCTGGGGCGCACGTACAAGTGGGGTAGTTCTGCCAACAATGTGTACCTGGTATATATTCCTGTAAACTTGCCTTCTCTGTCAACTTTGCTACATGGATTACAACTACTGTTGGTAGCTATGAAACGCCATTCGCACATACCACTATACTTCTATTGCCTTTAGTTAAGCACGTATAAATGACTGACACCATGTTTACGGATGTCCGCACATGTATATAATAAAACGGCATTGACTTTCCCTTGACTTTGCAACTATCTGAAAAAAAATGTTTCTTTATCATCTCCATAGGTATTTTCCCCTATTTATTAAATATGTTTGTTATGTTCTTGTTTATTGGTTAACTGAACTAATTTCAATAATAGTAACGGGGCAAAATATATATTTATACGCCTTACATTGGATTTAATTTTTTCTTAAAACAATTAAATACATATGAATTTCTACAAATCACAGCCTGCAATTGTAAGCTCTCAACATGCCTTATATTGAATATATTGAAACTATTATTTCATACAAATAATCAAATATGGCGTCGTACACACAATTTAATAGCGTGCCTTGGTATGTATTGAACTACCATAAAATACTTATACAATTTTGTATATTTCAGACTGTAGTATCATTCTACCCTTTTAAATTGTTGTTACTAAAGAACGTCTACGACGGATCTCAAGCAAGTTCTCTGATTTTACCTGACCAGTATCTAAGTACCTTAATTTTTACTGGGTTTCTGGCTGTCAAAATTGTGGACAGCATTTTTGGAATACATGAAATTTAAGTACTGATGTTTTCTTTATTTGCGGCAGTAAAGAAGTTACCCAACAATCAAATATTGCTCGGGCGATTCAGTTCATACACAATAAAATAAACTGTTATGTAGTAACAAAACCATAGCAATCATTACGGTGTTGTACACACTCTACGTATTTATGCTGTAAATTGGGAAATTTACGTACATTGAAATGCATGTTTATCCAATTTTGTTACCTACCGTTTATTAGTTTTTTTTAAAAAACACGATAGAGATTAATATCCCATAACAAAATCTACAAGAAAGACGAATCATTTTACTAAAGTAATTACTGTATTCAGAACTATCAGAACCTTACAAATTTTACGGCCGGTATATTATAAAGATAATGGGTTTCAAGGAACATCACATTTTCCATGTCATGTTCATTCAATGAATGTGACGAGTTCGCGCCAATGTCATGTAAATATATTCATCTTTTATGCAAAATACGATAGTCTAACGGGGTTATTTTCTTTTTAATTTTTATCGCACATAAAATAAAATGAGTTGACATTTATGTGTTGCGAATGAATGTTTATAACGAGTAGCCAACAAACATACAGAATTACACAAACACGTGGGTTTCCAGATATTTTACTAAAGCAAAATTTTTAGTGGAAAACAAACACAAAATCTCTTTAATTTCATATTAAATTTAAAAATTTGTTGACAGCTTTTTAATTATGTAGCAAGAATCAATGTAACTAAAAATGTTCCTCGTGTCTCAATTATTACAATTCTATATGAACATAAACTATCTATTGCTTAAAATAAATTCATTCTGTTTTGGTGGAAGTATTAAATTATCGATATTCGTCATTTTCAATATGTTTAATTACAATTACTTAAAAATTAAAATCTCTTGAAGAATCAGTACCATGCCGTTTCGGAATAGGTTATCTCAATAAACATCAACGTACCTGCTTGTCCACATATTCAGTTAACACGTCGAGTTTTTACATTACTATACGTTTCGCATTTGCAGCAAAAATATCAAACGAGATGTCGTACAAAGTAAAACAATGTTATTCACTATGTACAAATACGGAATTTCATCGTCCAACACAAGAGAACATACAGGATGTAACAGAAGTGATGGTCAATAATTCACACATGGAAAGTCCTGGCCAAAAGAAGCTACAAATGTCCAATAAACATGGGTCCGGAAATCAACCGTTGTCGAGTTCTCGTAACAAGTAGAATTGGGAACCAACTCGAAACGCGTTTGGATTCCTAGGTAATTACGCTAGTATCTCAAGGTATGGGTTCGCCTATCAGGTTGTTGACGCTCGCTCCATACATGCACTGTGCCGTGCAGACAATCAGTTAGGAAAGTAAAGGCACCATGGACGGAGGTTACACTAATGAAGAGTACGCTCACATGCACTTCATGTATGGCAAAGCTAATAGCAGTGCACTTCAGGCTGCACAATTGTATGAATAAGCTTTTCCTCACCGCACGCAGCCCGACAGACGTACATTTACGAGATTACATCAGCGCCTTCGAGAAAGTGGGAGTTTCGCACATCATGTACGAGAAGGTAGACCCAGATACCTAACACCTGATGTTGAGGAAAGGGTGTTAGACATTGTACACGAACGTCCGAGTACTTCAACAAGGAAGATTGCTATCCAGGAGCGTGTGCTGAGTCATATGAGTGTGTGGCGAATTTTACATCGGCAATTACTGTATTCGTATCATCTCCAGCATGTGCAAGCTCTCAAAAATGCAGACTTCCCTCCTAGAGAGAATTTCTGCCTCCTGTTTGTAAGCAGTATTCTGTTCACGGATGAAGCTGGGTTTACCCGTGACGGCATTTTCAACTTCCATAACTGTCACATTTGGGCCGATGTCAATCCTAATGCGACACACGTGTCACGACATCAGCAACGTTTTTCGTTAAACGTCTGGGCCAGACTGCTCGGAGACCGCATAATTGGACCACACTTCCTACCACAGAGACTAACCGGTGATCGGTACAGGCAGTGTCTGCGTACTGTACTTCCAGATCTGCTTCATGATGATGATGATGTTCCACTGAACCAACGCCTGAACATGTGGTTTATGCATGACGGTGCTCCAGCACATTTTCAATTACGTGTGCGCCGGCTTCTAACTCGACGGTATGGTCAACATTGGATAGGTAGAAGAGGACCTGTGCCATGGCCTCCAAGGTCACCGGATTTAAATCCCATGGATTTCTGTGTGTGGGGTAATGTCAAAAGCCTGGTCTATGCTACTGAGGTCAACTCTCTTGAAGAATTACGCTTGCTGATTGAAGCAGCCTTCCAGCATTTACAGATAAACCAGGACTGCCTGAGAGGATTCGCAACTCGTTTCAGAGACGAGTTCAATGTTGCATTCAGACGCATGGGCAACATTTTGAACACCTTCTTTAAATATTAGAAATTCCACGTGTTCCTACATACTGATCAACTGCAACAATGTGTTCTATCTCGACAACGGTTGATTTCCGGACCCATTTTTTTTGGACATTTTTAGCTTCTTTTGGCCAGTACTTTCCATGTGTGAATATTTGACAATGACATCTGTTACACCCTGTATAAGGTTATAGCATCACAGTACATGCATTTGTTTCTTCGATTAGCACCTTTTACATTGCCTAATCGAAAATTTGAAAAGAAAAAATGTTTCATTAACTTGACGACAGGGAAAACATAAACAATGTAATCAACTATTGATACTGGGTAACATAAACAATGTTGTCATAGCAGCGTGGGAGAGGGATTTGATTCCCAGCATCGCTCAATAAGCGTTTCCCAGCCCAGCCAGTAGCGCCTAGACAACACAATAAGGAGGTAGGCTTGATGTGGAACACCCGTGTTTATCAAGCCTTTTCACTATCGAAGCTGCTTAAAGGCGAATATGTTGCAGTTGCGAGTTACGTCAAAGTCAGTCTTATCATATGACAACTGCACGCCTGCTCACGGGCAAAAGTAGAAGGCCACAGCAGTTCGTTTGTTCTTCCCAATTAATAGATTATTTCATTGCTTTCGCAGCCCACATTTAAAGGCCATCAGAGAAGAATATAAACAGGTCCCTATTATAATTCTGATTGGTTGAAATTTCTACCGTGGAACACACTCTCCATTGAGAATTTTACACGACCAATTACCGAATATTTTATGAAATTGGACAAAAGGGGACTAACTTTGTACGTGATGACAAACACGCTATAATATTGCAAGAAAACTTACATCATGGCACATAACCTTTAAACTAAAACTATCCTGTGTAATTTGCCGTGTTACACAGTGAAAAAAAAATTTGTTAGTATTCAGACAGCCAAATTATGTTATGTATACAAAAATTATTTTTTTTGTTTACAATACTATGTTAGTTGTTGCAACAAAATATTTTTGTAGTGAACGCAAAACATATCTGGCTGTCTAAATACTAACACAATGTAGCCGTCACATTTTTTCCCGTGCAGTAGTGGCGGATATTAGTTTTGTACGGATATTGTTACATGGATGTCTGTAAATAGAATGAAACAACTCCAGTGCCACTGAACAGCTAGCGGCCTCAGTGATAAGTAAACATGGAAACTTTCAATATAAACATAGTATTTTTATTAAAATTAAGTATTTCATCCTTCAAGAACGTAGCTTTACAAACAATTAGTATATTATAATTGATACCCGTGTAATGCCAGGCTGTATAGCATATAATATGCGCGTAACAGTTGTTGCTACGGTTCATTGCACGAGAGTAGTACTGATATTTGTCGCGTGCTAAGTCGCTCTACACAAAGTTTTCCTTATTGTCTTGCAGTTGTGATTGTCGATCCGAAATATCTGCTTCTCAGTAAACGGTCATTGGTTTTCAAGTTGCGAGGCTATTTATATAATTTTTAGTTATAAAGTAGTTTTTTTGTTGTTTAAGAAATGTTTCCTACTTATATTACTAAGAACACTTTTGAAACCTTGGTGAGTGTACAAACACATAGGTATTTGCAAGGTAAGGTGTCATAGTGTTCTATTATAACACTAGTTTTACTATGATGTGTTCACACACTTACATATTTAGATTACGTTGTAGTCTCTCTAAGTTGTAAATATGATAAAATACAGGCACAGTGTACAAGAGAAATGTGCCTCGTAAATTATCAGTTCTCCTATTGTTATCAATTTTCTTCCGGGTATTACAAAACGGCTATCGCTTTGTAGCATCAATCAATTACTCGGCCTATTTGAGCGGGCTTTGTTCATACCAGAGAGGTCAGGACGAAGCAATTTAACAAGCGGCAGTCTTTCCAGCGCAGCCAATTAACTCTACTGTTCAGATATGATAGATTATCCCCAAGAAAAATGTATTCTTACACCGGCAGATATTGTACGCTTTGTATTTTATATGCCAGGTGTTTAATTCAATAAGCACAGGCGCAGATGCAATAACAATGACCAGGTGTAACCGTGCGATAAACCATAACTGATTGCTCGCCATGCACGTGCACACGTGTTAATGTGGATTCGGAATGCCACGACAAGCCCGACACAACAAAAGCTGAGCAACAACCAATCAAATCAAGCATCAGTCCGACCAAAGTACTACCACAACTGTCCGACGAAAGTACATTTTTTCCTCATTCTCGCAGTGTCGGGTCTTGTAGGAAGAAGGAAAATGCAACATTACAAAACGAAGTTTACTTGCAATTGTAAATACTTGATGTATTTTACTTGGATGAAAGAAGTTTTGCTTACAGGTTGAAAATAGATAATCAATAAAACAAGTACCTTGACTTCAGTTAATTTTCGTGTATTTGTTTGTTTATAAACACAACTAGGTCTGCTGCGAACAAATAATAAATAACAGTTTTTTTTTCTGCAGTTACTTTCGCTTCAGCAAAGAACACTGTGTAATATGTTTATGTTGCATTTTTTTTTTAATTTCATTAGTATATTCATGAAAAATCTGATAGAAATAATACATTTAATAAAATACGGTAGCTCGTATTCTTTTTGGTACTGCTGACGTCGATACCACAGCGAGACGCATGTCGTCGTGTCGGAGTATTGTGAACGCAACCAGAATCGTCGTGGCTGTTTCGCTTGAAGAACTATTGTGTTGAAGCTGTTGTGTCGACCTCGTCGGGGCATTGTGAATGCACCCTGAAATGTTCCATTTATAAATATTGCACATTGTCCACAAACATACAGATGGGGCTGGGGAACGTTTTTCAACCATTACTCAATCCCTCATCAACGCCTTGCCACGATGCTACGTAAAGAAATTAAAGGCGAAAATTCAGAGCTTTAAATACATTTTATTATTATTATTGTATTTTTAGAACTTGATGTTATCTGATATATTTATAGGCATATATGATTTAAAATTAAATAACTCAAAATTCTGAATTCTGTAAAATTAATATTTTTTAAATTATCTTCGTTCACATTTTAAATGACTTCCATAAGTACAAGAAACGCTTATACAATTTCAAACGTAACATTTAAATGTGACAGAAAATGTAAAGTTTGCAAAGTTTATTTTATACAATCATTTTCATCTTAATGCATACAACAAAATAATTAATGGTTATTCCTATGTAATGTACAATTTATATTTTTACATATTTTGACTTCAAATTCAGTTTTAAATTGATCTTTTAATCTTCACAGTTAAATTAAAACATTTACCATACGTCATTTAATATATTTTATTATCATTCTTTAATTTCACGCTTGTGTTGAGAAATCGATGGGTACAATGTTTGACATTCTTATTAATTGCTAAATTGGGTAGTTTTTTTTTCAATAGGATTTGTGTTCACATTTGGAATTACGTTAGCGTGTACCGCAAATCAGATGTAATTTATTTGTATAAAAGGAATGTGTCTAATAATTGTGTAACACAAAGGCCGAACACAATTTTTGCTCAGAATATTAAGTACCTTATTATATAGCTATTTGTTAATCTTCTATACAAATATATATATATATATATATATATATATATATATATATATACACATACATATGTATATGAATGAATATATGTATAAAATTTTAATACAGTATTTGTGTTACGGCTTCAATGAACGTGGCAGTGTCTGTAGTGCCAGGCTAAGGCACTATAAAAAGTGGGTATAATCGTCCGCCATTTTGGGTCTTTCGGAGCTGGCGCCATCTAATGCATCCTCGCGCGCCACAAATCCTGTCTAACTAAACTCATCATAAATCTAAAACTATTCAGCCAAATGCATTCAAAATTTTTATATTGCATTTACGAACTATGCTGCCAGTGGTAATGTCCATTAATTTAATTTTCTACAGCTATCATATTATTTTAAAAAAATTTAACAATGCCAGATTGACATTTGACAGGAAAATGCTGAGTAAACTATAGTAAGCGAGGAACTTCTTTGTTATACGAGATAGATGGGGGTATCAGCGAACAAAACAAATAGGATAGTATAAATTAAATTTCTATGCCCCTCGTGACGATTTCTGCGAATCACTGTTGTTTTGGTGGCAGGTAGACGACAGAATATTTCGTGCGCGAGGCATGGTCTCGCTCAACGAAGCGTACAGAACTTCACTCTTAGTTTATCTACACAATATTTGCTATGTAAATGTCAGTTATATATACACACACACACTTATTACTAAGTTTCTAGTTTGTAATGTTACTTTTTACTTTAGACTTAATTAGATAACATAGACAAATGCAAAAATAAGTAAGCAACGTATAGTAATAATCCGCATTACACCGGAACAAAGATTGAATCCAACATATGTACATACGTATTTTTACAGTAGTTAAGTTCACAAAGACTAATTCGACAAATTATATTTTAAAAACAGTTATTCATTTACATACTTCTATTTAACTAATGCTGTGTACCAAACACTTTACTTTTTTTTACAGTTTAAAAGGATCACCCGCGATTTCAACTAAAATAACACATTTTGTAATATAAAAAAAATATTGAATGAATTTGAAACTATGGTTTACAGAATGTTTTTATTCTTCCCATTTGCCATGTAGAAAATTTTATTGTGTTCATTTATCTATAACCTAAAGTATCGCATCAAACCAAATCACTTATTTTTTGCGTAACAGTGGAAGAGACACTAAAATTAATTTAATGTTTAAACTATGTAGAATGTTTACAACATGCAGTAATTTTGCTTACAGTTTAATACAGCCTCATCACTTAAAAAAATATTGTTTATGCAAATAAGAATTATGACTTAGTTTATTTTTGGCAGAACATCTTGCATCATTTACTTATATTTTTATCCACTACAGCATAGAACCTCAATTATATCCCAAATGAATATATACCGTAAAAAAAAATTTCAACCGACACCTAGATTTGAACTCATAACCCTTACAATACCAGGTTCGTCCCTGAGAGAGCTACCTGTGATCTGCTGCAACTGTCACATGAATTTTTAAGACAGTAAACAACAATCCTATGAGGAACTACACGTATCTGTTTACTGCAGTATAAGTACAAAGTATATCTTTATGTGTTTCGAGCAATATTGTTTCATGGACATACCCTTATTCTAAAACACATATTTCGGTAGTTCATTGTTAACGAAAGGAATAATCCGTGAGTTCATTGACCCACGTGTTATAATCCATTGTCCCATGAATACTCAAGCCACGTACATTAGTTCATTGTCTGTTCTTCCAGTGAGTAGCAGCTAATGGACAAATGGCCGGGACTTGTGTATAAATATATCAATGGAATCCTACACGTATGCGGTGAATTCGAGAAATATTAATTTCCCTACTTATTTTTATGAACTTTTTACATAATTTTCATATAAAGATCTTTACGAACGTTAGTTTTTATTTCTATTATTGCCTCTACAGTGACAGTTCGTAGTAAAACGCATATACAATATAAATACATGTCACAAATTTCTGGGTGAAGACACGTTGTGCCGGATTATCGCAATGAATGAGGAAGCTCTGCAGGCGTGTTGTGGTTCTGGCGTTGTGTGGTGTACAAGGGAACGTTTAATTTAGCGTTTAAGTTAGTGTTACATTTTTCATCTTATTCTTAGGGGAACGAAACTTACTAAATGTTAACAAGATCTTTATATTTACATGGTTTGTATTACTAACAAGGTTCACTGTAGGTCTTAATAGGCTTTTGTATATAACATTTCTCACAGATATCACATTGATAATGGAAATTCCTACTTTATGAATATCCATTGTGATGATGTAGATACAGAATACAAATTACAATTCCCGCATTAACTGTATTGGGCGATAACTCTGTGACTTACAGACATACAGTAAATAGGAAATAACTTCTAAATACAAATTAATATCCAAAATGTTTACAGAGAGTATTTAAGTATGGGTGTAAGATACCATGTGTTTATTTACGAGGTACGCTACAGTAAATTAGCGGCACTTCTCCATACTTTTCCATAAATTTACAGAAATGTAATGTTTGTTAGCTTAGCTTAATGGACATAAAAGTAGGGCATGTTATGTTTCAGATATTTAACTCGTAGGCTATAACAAACATGTTTGATCGTATTTTACGAAAAATTAGGGCTAGCAAAATTTTGTGAAGAAATATTTTTGTATTTATTATCCTGACGCTATAAATAAGCGTGGCTGTATACTCTCTGCACAGAGTTAGTGAAGAGCAGCTACAATACAAAAAATATTTTATTCACGCCGCTACCTGATAGGCAGTGTGTTGTAATTTTAGTGCAGATTGACATAAAACAATACTGAAATTCATATTAGTAAATAAACTATTTGAAACTACAATGAACTCAGTTTTAAACAAATTAATTATCAGCAACTATTTACGTTTAACTCTCCAAACTAACGTTTTAGCAACAGAGTAGAGATACATCGATCTGTTCGATTGGTAATCGTGCATTTTGTATCAGTAACGCAAAATACAAACGTGTTTGCATTTACTTACCAAGAATTTGTAATAAGGCCAATTTTCTCGAATCACTTTCTTTAAAAATTTAAATTATTTTATTTGCAACAAACTGAAAATTTTAAGAATGTTAAATAAATTGAATGTAAGCTGTACTTGTGATAACTGCCTCTTTTACTGCAAAAGCCTCGATCATATTAGCATGAATACTTACATAACAAATAATACAAAGTTGAAAATATTACATTTGCGAATCAATGAATTATCGATACCTTTAAACCCTAATATAGACATTAGGTTAATTAGCTTTTATGTAGTTTTTATTTAATATTTATTGTTGAAAATTTGCCTTTAAGTAAATAAAAAATATATATTTCCAGTTGTATGTAGACCTAAGCCTATTTTGTGGGAGAGTCAACCATCTTAAAAGAATTTAAAAAAAAAATGTTGATTTTAAAAACCATCTTTTGTGAAATTATGGATGTTGCATTAATGTTCTATTCAATATTTGATTTTGGAAATTATTTATATTCAATAATGTACACTTTTGTATGCAAACCTAAAATCAGTAATTGAAAGTTAAAAACGTTATAATAAATACAAAATGTAGAGTTAAAATTAATGTCTTAAATACTATGAAGACAAACCAAGGTATAATTCGTAGTCAGGTCGTTGAGCTAGACGGCGCGGTGTCGCGCGCCAAAGATATTCTGTCTTCAACCTGCCGCGAAAAGAACAGTGGTTCGCGGAACTCGTCAAGAAGGGCATAAATATTAATTTTATACTATCATTTATGTTTCGTCCACTGATAGCCCCATCTATCTCGTAAAACAAACATGTTTCTCGCTAACTGTATTTTACCCTGCATTTCCCGGTCAAAAATTTTCATGCCACTGTTAAACTTTTTCACATAGTAAAAACTGCCATAAAGAAAATTAATGAAAAGCGCCATTGGCAGGACAGTTCATTAAAGCTCTATAATTTTTTTTAAGTCGATTGACTGAATAGTTTTAGATTGGTGATGAGTTAGGTTTCTGAAATTTTTCGGGCGCGCGCACTGAGAGAAAAAATTGGTTGATTCAAACAAATATTTGCTTATATATGTGCAAACAACGATGTAGTGTTGTTTTAAACAAATATTGAGTTGACAACCATTTTTTGTTAGATCAACAAAGTAGTCATGTTAATTCATAATCTCATTTAGTTAAAATAACTAAACCAGATGTTGAAACAATAATTCAATACTGTTGATTTAACAAAATCTGGCGTTCAACATAATATTTGTTTGAATCAACATTACATTGTTGGTTGCACATATACAAACAAATGTTTGGTTAACTCAACAAATCCTTTTTCTCAGTGCGAGTATGACTTGGCTTGCGATAGCTGCAAAAGATCCCAAATGTGCGGACGATTTTACCTCTGCATGGAACAAGTTTGTGTGGACGATTTTACCTCTGCATGGAACAAGTTTGTGCGGACGATTTTACCTCTGCATGGAACAAGTTTGTGCGGACGATTTTACCTCTGCGTGGAACAAGTTTGTGCGGACGATTTTACCTCTGCGTGGAACAAGTTTGTGCGGACGATTTTACCTCTGCATGGAACAAGTTTGTGCGGACG
>PNEQ01115098.1:0-14366 GCA_003012365.1 Medauroidea extradentata | reverse complement strand
ACATCTTTTGTAAATGTTCATTGTAAATGTCCATTGTAAACGTCTGTGATGAATTAATGTTTCTAGTCGCATCGCTGTGTAGTAATATACTATGTCGTAAATAAACGTTTATTGATAGAAATATTTCGTAAAAAATATTAACAGAAGCGTAAAATAACGAGATCTGAAGCAGAAATCGTTGGAACATATTCCAAAGTCTATGTAAATATATGTTGAAAGAGTTAAACCGTTTAGAATGCTGCGTAAGAAGGCGGCAACCAGTGAAATCGAACGTAGCTCCGTCGCTAGCGCGCCGCGAGCAGAATTCAAGCCGGTTGCGGGTGGGTAGGCTGCCCACTTGCCAGTTCTGTGTTGAATCGAAACACACTGTACATCTCTTTAAGCAGGAGCGTGTATATTCATATCATTTAAATTTATTAAGTACTCTGACTACCTAACTTTGTGTAGTTCTTTGGAACACTGGTAGGAGCATTTGTACAGTAATGAAGTGTAAGGCAAAGCGACGAGGAAATTTCTGTGTTATTATATACACTCATATTAGTAGTAGCTGGTAGAGTAGTTAAATTTCCTATTTGAAATATTAAAATTTAAAGGTGGCTTCCTTGCGGTATAGGCACCCACTAAGAGGTGAAGTGTGGTAACATGTATATCCGCCATGACCTCAAAAACTCCAGGTAACATGTATATCCGCCATGTCATCAAAAACTCCAGGTAACATGTATATCCGCCATGTCATCAAAAACTCCAGGTAACATGTATATCCGCCATGACCTCAAAAACTCCAGGTAACATGTATATCCGCCATGTCATCAAAAACTCCACGAGGCCAAAGCTGCGGCTGGAAGTTAGTAAATCAATAACTTAAGTATCTACTAAGTGCTGTCAAGAAATACTTAACGTACGTATAGTTACCTCGAAAGTACAGGACACAATGTCAGTTTTCCCTTACTTTACAGGTGAGCAGTGTAAAAGGATTTTTTTAAACAATAGTTATTTTAAGAAGTTCTTTTTTGAATTTACCTTATATAAGTCTTATTAGTAAATTTACTTTATTTAATTTTGTGTTCTTTATCTAAAATTATTACCTTTATGTTTTATAGTATTTTATGGTAATATTGTTATATTACGACAGTTTATTATTTTATACAGTATGTTACAGTATTTGTAAAACATAAAAGGTGTTCACTTCTGATAAATGTAAATATAAATAAATACATTAAATTTAGCTGCAGTGGGCTGTATTTCACTTTTATAGATTACTTTTCCAAAGAGCACTTTGAGCTCAGATAATATGAAGATATCATAGATCATATACATGTGTCCCAACATTCCGCCCACCTAGAATGATTACTTTAATTAATGGTGAACATTAAAAATCACATTTCTGCATGTTTTCCTAGTAATATTTAGCAGTTTAAAAACTTGTCATTGGCAAAATAATATACAAAACCGTTGGAGTCACATGAGCCATATCACAGTCACTATGTCTTTACATTTACATAAATAACACACATTTTTCCTCCTTTGCAATTTTCACAAAAACGTATATTTCATCTTTCCCTGACTGTACATCGGCAATTATTTATTTCATATTCCGCACACTTGGAATCAGGTAAATTTGTTGCAGAATCAATAGTAACGGTTGCCACTAGAACTGATTCATCTTATGTGTGTCTTCTAGCATGAGCTATGTAATATAATGTTTCGTAAGAAGTATTAGGGAATGTTGCTTATCAACTTCTAGCCATGACTTCCCAGGCCTTCCGCTCACCTTGAGGAGTTGTCTTCCATCTAGGAATGGATTAAAACTTTGAGCATTTAGTGGAACACCTTCTCGGGAGATGTCAGCTGGGATTTTCTATGAACTGTCATAACCGTTGTTTCCAACGTCGGTGAGTCGCTTCACTTCTAAAATTTGATTGGCTACAAATGGAGCTGATGATGTTTCGTATTTAACTGTCTTGAGTTCATAAATATTGGTGGAAAGTCTCTGGATTGGTGCCAAATGATATATTTGACTGTGCAATGGATATAATTGAGTGAGTTATGTATGACTTGAATGCTGCTTACTATCTTTCACGTAAGCATGATGTATACCTCCAGATATAATGTATCCTAGCTTTGTGTTTTGCAAGGTAGGCAATCCCTTGTGTTCATACGTGCCATTTTCAAGAATTAAAAAAAAAAAAACATTTCACCTCTTATAAGTAAATTTATTTCGCCTGGAGAATGAAACGTACTGTCTGCTTGTTTCAAATCCTTTGGAATATTCCATTCAGATCAGTCAATTCGTACAGCCGGCACCTGCCTTGTTACATGAGGGAGGATAAAACACGTCAACTTTTTCTTGTTGGAGTGCCTAGAACGAAGCTCAGTGGTTAGTTATACTGTGTGTGGTAGTTGTGACTTCATTATGTATCCCCTTCATATCCACTTGATTTTTAATTCGTTCTAGCTGTAGACGTCTCGCAATTTTTCACTAACGAAGTTTTACTGGGAACAACTGTCGAGGAGATCACGGCAGGAATGTAATTCACCTAAACTGTCTTTAACAATTCCTTGCGCATTTGTTAATAAAACATGTGACATTGCAGAATCCCTTGTCGCGCAATAGTTACCTTGAAACATAGAATTTTCAAAGGTCACTAGTTGTCTATGCAACAATTTATGTTGCCATTTACCACATACCTTGCATCCTCTGGATTTGCACTGATTGATAATGTGTTTTGTACTCAAACAGCTAATGCACAACTTCTTGCCTTGAACCAATTTTTATCTTTATTCGTGACTGAGAGCTTTGAACCTCGATCAGTTGTGAATCATATGAGAATCGCTGCAGACCGCACACGAAGTCACTTGTTTGAGTGGTGACAAATGAGTCGAAGTGGCATTGCTTCTACTTAGTATCTGATTTCTATTCGCAGATTTATAAGGCTGTGTTTTAGGTTTCAATTGCAGTCCTTCGGGTGCAATGCATTTCTAATTCATGAATGCAAACAGTTGTTCAAGTGTTCGTTGAGACTTGATTGCGGAGTGGAGTTCCCATTTAAGTTTGGTTTTACTATCTAGCCTCTGAACAACTTCATAAAATATTAATGTGTTCCATGTGTCGATTTTTTTTCATATTTTGCAGTGTCTTTAGATTTGTTTCTGTTGTGTCAAACATTTGTCGCAGTTGAACGACATTTTCTGTTGTAAAGAATTGATGCTTCGTCGTATTATCTATACGTGTGTTGATGACATGTTCTTCATTTTGATACCTCTCTAAAAGCAGGTTCCATGCAATTGAGTACCCACTCTCACTTATCTTTATGTTTTGAATGAGTCGTCTTACATCGCCATGAAATGCATATAATAGGCACTTAAATTTTTAAACAGGTGGTATTGTTATGTTATTGCCTACCAACGACATAATTGTGTGTTTAAATGTAACCCAGTCTTGAATGTCACCACTAAATTGTGGTAGTGACAATGGCAGCAGTTGAATTTTAACTGCAGGACCTTGGTGTAATTGCTTAGATTCAAATTTGCCACCTTTTTAACTTTGTGTCGCAAAAAACCTTGCAGCGTACTGTGCCTTTCAAATCATCTAATTCATCTTGTATTGCATTAAACCGTGCCTATTTTTCCTGCAATACATTTAATCTGACATATATCTCGTCAGGTTTAGGACTGTGTTCGTTACTTCCAACAAATCTTCTACTCTAGTGAACGCTGCCTTTATTGTTCCGCGAATGCGACTTAGGTTCTCTACCTTCGTTTCCATGACGAGCATTAATGAAAACTTAAAATCGTGAATGATACTAACAAGAAAGAAATGCTGTCCATTGTCTTACCTTCAGTTTTTTTATGCTTGTGCTGGTTTCAAAGTCTAGTACCGACCTGCCATTGCAGTTGCTTCTTTTTTGCGTCTTTGGATGAATAAATAATAATAATAATAATAATAAATCGTATTTATTTTCATTGTGGCAAAGTTATGGCATTGTCTCCTTCTCTTACACTTAAACACAAACAATAGGAAATAAATTGTACTTAAAATTGATCACGCTAGAAACGTTTACTTAAGTGTTGTAACATGAAAATTGTTGTGAGGAACGACATAAAAACAAATCGTGTAACAAATCCGGCCCATGATGACCATTTTCACTACTGATAACTGTAATTATAAATAATTGCATTAAATTGAATTGCAGTGGACTGTTTTTTCACTTTTATAATATAAACAACATTCGCTTGATTTTCCAAAGAAGAATCAGAACAAAACATACACTTTGAGCTCAGATAATATGAAGTAAACATAGATTATATACATGTGTCCCAACACAAGGTTTAACACATTACTTTTAAAAGCATGAATCAAAACGTGTTGGTTAGACTCCAAGTCATCATCATCATCTCCTTGTTGTAACATGTGCCAATTTCAACCCCCAAGTTTTATTTTATTTATTACTTTTAATGTTTAATTAGCTGTTAACGTTTTTTCGAGGTAATAATTGTATATTAATGTTTGGGTGCACTTTTCTTTAATATTGGGCTTAATATAATGGCTGACTCAGAGGTTTACTTTTGTTTAATGGATTCTTCTATTTAATATGTAAGCTTAAGTTTGCAGTGCAGTATTATTTACTTCCTCAAAGCATGGAGAGGGGAGTTTTTCTGTGTGTTGCACCGATGGTTAGGCGGCACGAGAATATGCTTTTCGGCAGTTTTTGAGTAAGGAGCGACTTGGATTAGCTAGCTAAGAGTGGAACGAGACTAACTACTAGAACTTGGAGAACCTCGGAACAACGCTCACCGCAAAGAAGCCGGCAGATAAGTCTCGCTATCTTAATTTTACATGGCCTGAACCTAGCGCGACCAAAGACGCTATGAGGGTTATCTACTAGTATGCTGCGAGTATTTTGTTCAACGTGGTTTACATTTTCCATTTTTCAGAAAGGTTTTCACCCACTCAGCTGTTTGTCAAGTGTCTCTAAATAATGCTCTACAGCTTAATTAGTCGAGGAAAAATTAACTGTAATATTTATTTAGTTGCGAACTTTCTGAAATATTATTTGCCCGACGTAATATATTTTCTGCTACAACATTAGTAATGTGAATTGGTTCTTTTCTACTGCGACTGCATTATTTTAGTTTCTCTATGTAGTATTAGTCAGCCAAGCCTATTAAATTTTATTTCTACTTGAATACTAGCTGTGCCTTTCTATAAGTTTCAAATTATATTCACTCTACTTTCCGGCAGTATAAATTTTAATTTATTTGTTCAGGCTGTATATCATTTCGGTAGATTTAGTGTAGCAGTTATCGTAGGGGTTTGCATGAGGCTATTTCAGGGACGCCTGGGAACTCCGTCAAGAACTTCGATGTTAAGACTTAACTGGTGTTTCGCCTTCCCACTGTTCAGCACCCCACCTTACTTTCAAAATTATTATTAATCAAAATCAGAACTACGTTACGTCACGGCAGTAATTTGGTTAGGCATTTCTGCACTACACATCATAATACCTATTACATAGCATCATATTGTGGATAGTCGCTTCTGGTTTTGTTCGAACGTTTTAAATAATTATAAATGTCATGGAAAATTGTGAGAACAAATATTTATGCTGCAATTAATGCTCGCATTCATAAACGATTGTTTGCGACAAAGTAAACTTTGCTACGAGCATAAACCAAGCACAGTCATAGTTTACCATTTCATAGACGAAACCTTAAGTAAAGTAACCTTAGCACGAGACTTTTAAGCAAAGTCGCCAATGAGCCTGACTTTGGTGGTTTAAGTATACCGGATGAGCACAAAGAAGAAACAATTTAAAAAGGATATATAAAAACTAAACGTTACAACATACTTGCTTCAAACCTTATGCTTTGAGCCAGTGATTTTTGGTGAAAAGAATTCTGCAACAATTTGTTTCAACGCCTTATGTAAACACGTGTTTCTCTGCTTCCTGGTCAGTGATTGGAAGTTTTAACTCTTGTAGTCTCGAGGTCCTACCCGCTATCACGGACATGTGGTGTTGCGGTAACATTGTTCTGGTTGGTGCAGTCAAATGAGCCACGCCTCTGTCCTATTATATTCTGTCAGCAACCACGAACCAGAGCTGCAGTTGTGCGCGTTAGGCACTGAAACAAGTTGTTGCAGAATTATTTTCACCAAATATGACTGGCTCTACTTATACTGGCTCTACTTATACTGGCTCTACTTATACTGGCTCTACTTATACTGGCTCTACTTATACTGGCTCTACTTATACTGGCTCTACTTATACTGGCTCTACTTATACTGTTCGTAGAGAATCTCTGGAAGTTTTTTTCACTGAATACAGGGACTCGATATGCGCTCCTCTCGTCACACGGCAGATGTCGATACAATATTAATACTCTTCCTATACATAACATGTCATCAACTCGTTACGAACACTTTGAAAAGATCGGCTGCTTTTTCAATGGCAAAAGTTCTGGTCGCCCTCCTGTGCTACAGCATGCTGTGTATCGCGTTTAAACCAGTATTCCAGAGAAGCCCTCAAAAATCAGCGTTTCGCACGAGTCATAAGCTGCAGATCCCACAAACAATAATTTCCAATTCTTGCGGGAACGTTTACACATGAAACCGTACAGATTGCAACTGGTCCAGGCACTAACATCCAGAGATTATGCAGCACGATTGGACTTTTGCGCTGAAAAGACATTAAGAATGGACAGTTACGTACACCTGTGGAATGGGTTAGTTTTTAGCGACGAAACAACATTTCACACTAATGGGGTTGTTAATCGTCACAGTGCTCGGGTTTGAGGAACACAACACCCCCATGTCACCATCGAACATAAACAAGATTAGCCCAAGGCCAATGCCTTCTGCGCAATGTCGAGGGAGAAGATTTATGGCCGATAGTTTTTCATGGAGAAAACCGTCGCAGGAATTACTTACTTCGTCAAGCTTTCATTTTGGCTGCTGCCTCAATTACAAGACGATTCCGAATACTTCAATTTTCAACAAGATGGTGCACGTCCACAATTCCACCTGGCTGTACGGAAACATTCACCTGGGCGATGGCTCAGCCGTGCAGGTGCTTGTGATGATGTGTGGGGCAGTTGGCCACCACAGTCCCCATTGATATTTTTTGTGGAGTTATGTAAAAACAATGTGTTTGTCTCGCCCCTATCACAATCCGTGCCAAAGGCATGGAAGCGAATCGTAGGTGCGGTATAATCCATCACTACTGACATACATACACCAATAGTCAAAACTAGCTGTAGGTGAACAGTTTGGGGGGGGGGGGGACGGTAGAAATTAGAAATACCTCAAATAGGTACAATCAACGAAAAATACATTAAAACAAAGTTATATTTATTTTGAATTGTTCCAGAATCTCTTTCAGATGTGGCCAAATTTCTGCACACTTTTCCGCAGCTTTCAAAATAATATTTACGGAATAACAAGCATAATTTTTCGACATTGCAATACACTTCCTGCTCCTACATTTTAAGAACAGTTGTTTGTATATTTTTTATTCTATAAGAATTTCGCTTTCCAGAGCAGCTATCAGCAGCAGTTTCTCGTGAGCGCATTCAACATATCTGAAGTAATACATTAAATTATATAAACAGGATGTTCAGAAACATGCGCATAATAAGCACAGCAAGCGAATCCTGGGCTGAACTAGACATGAAAATGTAAGTGGCAAAATGTTGTGTGTCGAAATTTTACTTGCGCAATGTGGCAACACTGCACATAGATAGTCCCTTCTACGCTACCATTATTTCATGTATGTTACCGTCAAGTATACATAGAATCATGCTTGGACTGCTCAGGATTTTGACTTGGACCTGTAATGTGCAGGTCAGAACAGTAGTAGTGATGTAAATAAGATATTTGTGCAGTGCAAGAGTGGACTAACCACAGTGCTATGTTGCATGGGTGTGTGTGTATGTATGTATGTATATATATATATATATATATATATATATATATATATATATATATATATATATATATATATATATATATATATATAGGTAACGTAGCAAACAAACTGCCAACTAAGCTGTATGCACGCAATGGGGACTTTCAATTGTTTTGTGTTTTAGAGCATTGTGGGATTTCGTACAGCCAACCCAATAGCATGAACAACTAAATATTGCAAGGTTTATTTTACTTAAAGTCTAACATTTTCACAGTAACGACTGTGCTACGTATTTAAGCAATGTTTACTTTTGGTGGCAAGTTAGACTTAGTCAAGCACCTGTGAAAGTTTCGTACGTGAACGCGAGTCTAATTCATCGTATTTCTGTTGTGATTGTTGATACTTGGTTAAATTGTCTGGAAACGTTATTCATTGCATTCGAAACTTCACGAAGTTATCGTCTTGGTTTTCGCCACTAAAATGTGTTTGCGTTCCTATATTTTCCTTTTAACTTGTATCTACACAAATTTCCTTCCTATATTTTCCTTTTTAGTTTGTAACTTAAAAGACTGGTAACAGGAAAGGACGCTTTTTACTATCCTTATTTCTATTTACAAGACGGAATTTCGGGTTTAGAAGACTGTTTTGTCATGTAGGGTTTTCCTATATCTCAATGCGTGTACGCTGTCAGCCATTATATTACTATTTTAATTACAGAAATAACTGTCAAACACTCAAGCAACAAACAAAATAGTTTGTCTGCAACGTCGTTCATATAGATCAGGAAAATTTCACCAGTGGTAAACAACGCTGTGACCAGATGGTGAATATCATTATTAAAATTTTGTATTGGTCTGCAGTATCAAGTCACGGGGTGTTGTATTCTTCTGAATACAGGTTCACTTGGTGTTTGTTCAAAAGCATATAACTAGACTTGTAATTATCTAGGGCATGGTCTTCCATACTGCTGGGTGAAACAAAACAAGTTATGTACGAATGTGTAATAATCCTATATTCTCAAAACATGAACATAGTCCCATATACCTCCGAAGTATATGCGTAATCCTGAAAATAAATTACAGTCGGAAATCCAGGATAGTAGATAGTAGGATCACTTTCAAGTATTTTTAAGTTCTTAGGGTAGGAAGAATTGTTGTGAACTCCATAAAAAGAAACCACCTCAAGGTATAGTCTTGTACTAACTCTTTTGATAATTTCCAAGCTCATTGTGTCTGTTTGGGTTTTCTTGCAATTAATATTTTTTTTATATTTTCTAGATGCTTTCCAGTCAGTTCTGCAGAGTCCTAGACGTCTTAAAACTCGCACACTGAAGTCTCGTATACTGCATGTTCGTTGGAAGGTCCCTTTTCATGGCCCTGTTTTCTTGTAGTTTGGATTCCAGATTTAAAATTATATTTTCGTCTTCACTATAGCTTAAGACATTTTGACGCTTGATATAATCTGCAATGATTCTCTACACTAGATTTGATGAGTCGTCTTAATATCGTTTTCGTTACGTATGTTCTCTACAGTGTTTTAAATTTCTTCTGAATAATCATGCGTACTGCCTTCTGTCATAGAGTCTTACAATTTTATTTTTCTGTTTTATTTTCTTTGATAGATTTTTCCCCTCGCCTCCTTTTGGTTTCTACTTATCTCATCACCGAGTTGGTAATGTTTTTGACAGTGATTTAGCCTAAGTAAAGTTTCTTCGCAAACCTCCTTTACAACTTGCGTGAACTGGTATATTCTTTAGTGTAAATAACATGTTGTGTTTTCTCTTTATTGCTTCGCTTTTGCTGCAGCTAGCAGCATCTAGTTGAATCGTTTCCAATTATACATCTCATAGGATGAGCCATTTATAGGAAATGATTTTGTACAATTTATAATGCACGGATTATATTCAGTATTGTCTGTTAATGGTAGGTCCCTACTCAAAATCACATATTATAATAATCACTTTAGTGACCAGTCTCACTGAAATCTTTGAATTAACATTGTTGTCTAAATATAGCTCGGTGCCATGTGCATGTTACATATTATTTGGGAGATTGCAGAATATGTTTGTGACATGTTAGTGATGATGGGCATTCCGCCACCGTCAGTGTTATTTGCTTTCCTTGCTCTAGATCATTAATTTACGATCGCTTCTGTTATTACAAGTTGCTCTATTTCGAACTTAGTTCCAGTACTCTCATTGTATTTGAGAACTTAAATTTGAAACAATGCTAACTCCAAAATGTATGAAATAGTAATGAAATGCAATATATTTTTCGTGTGCATTTGTATCTATCATAAATACGATACTTATTAAAATACAATATTTTCAACCCGGTTAGTAAAATATTTCAGACAGAAATAAATTCACAGTAAATAAATAATAATTTTTTTGCTAGTTCTTAAATTTTTTTGGAGAAAACATGGTTTGGAATTGAAGTCAGCATTTGGAGTTCACATGTGTATTGAAAGTAAGAGGTTCATTTCATTGCAGACATTCACTCTTTGTGGTTTAATTTGTGCACACGCATAGTGGTTGGTCGAAAGGCAAAAGTAGATGTTTCTAGGATTTATTCAAGCGTAAATTTTCAGTAAATTATACAATGGCAGTGTGACCTTTGGTAACGTAAGCAGGGAGGTGATAACAGCAGTCAAGGTTTCCTGTACATTTTCTCTGGGAATTCCTCGTTATGTCTTACAAATTTGATGTTAGATTTTTACACTTCAAGATTTTAGTTGAAATGAGTTTGAAATACTGTAGGAACATTACCTGGAACTTCTTACCATTTAGGCTGTGTAAAAAATACTTTTTTAATAATTTAATACTTTAACAATACAAAATTTAAAATTATTTTTTCTCGTTGTTTTAGAAACCAAAATAAAAATTAATACCAGTAACTGCAAACACCGCATATAATTATAATATTTTATTCTTACACATTTTTCATAACGTTTCTGCTTTTCCAGATATGATAAGAAGATGAATAAATTCTGCATAGGGGGTGGTACATATCTTAAGATAGCGTGATCGCTTGGTGTTTTGAGTCATTTGGACTGGTAATACCGAAGAAAGTCAATAATATGAAATACCTCGGAACGGCAAGAGCATAGCATGCAGGCTGTGCGGCACGTCGCGTGCACTGTAGTACGTGATAAACGGCATGGAAATGAAGTCGGCGAGCCGGACCTGGGAGTGTGGGAGCTACGCCCTCCCCGTCACTCCACCAACCCCACCTAGTGAAGTTACTAGCGCCCTCATCGCCCCCCCCCCCTTCCCGACTGACACGACGATAATCCGCCGCCCGCCGGCCTGCGCGATTAAAAGACGCCCGCGTACTCAAGTAGGTTTCGGCCAATTACGCACCGGTTTGTTAGCCGATTTTTGCCTACTGCGTTGAAAGGTGTCATTTCGTTGGCCCAGGCCGAGGCCAGCGCTCATTAAAACTTTACATTCTCAGCTTACATGAGGTTTGTTGTTTTTTTATGTTGGATTACTACGATGCAAGAACATCGAATTCAAGATTTATTGGAACATCGGTTTAGTGCATACATGAAGATAACTAAAGGCAGATACAAAGACTCACAAAGTTAGCACGGTTAGAGCGGCACTTCAAATTTAAGAGTTTAATACGTGATACAAGTTATATGTTCTTATATTAAAAAAGTGACCAAAGCTAACATGATCGGAACCTAGGTCAACTTTTAGCCCACTCGACATCAGAGTGATCATGTGTAATCAGACAACGCAAACGAAATGCCGGAAATAACTGTAAACACTAGACATAATAAAATACAGAGCCGAGTAAACTAATGTATGTGTACAGTGTTCCAAATATCGAACAGAAAAGCCCAACATGAAATGAGTCTTTCCAACTTGAAATGGGTAGGAAAGTGAAACGATAGAGCTTGAGAACATTTTTTTTTTTTATTTTTCGATAACTACATAGTTATTACGCGTTGGCAATTGCACTGAATATTTTATAATTTATTTACTCGCTGCAGTTTCAAGTAATATATATTTTTGGTTTTACCAACATAAGCGCGACAATTACTCCAAAAAATTACGTTGGCATTTCATCACTGTGACACTCGGGCCTACGTTGGAAAACCATTGGTTTTTATGTTGGCCGCTAACCCGAAACCAACATAGGTCCAACATTTACACAACTTGGTTTTTGTTAGATGCCAATCAATTCGCTAGAAAACGCAAACAAAATATTAGTATAGACTTAAAATTATATGCTTAGTGTCAACCATTAAACAATATTAGACCAACTTCGAACAAAGGTTGAAAAGTAAATGGTGGTCAAATTTACATTGTGAAGTATATTTTAAGCTACACACGTATATCTCTTTATACCATTTTTAGTGCTCTTATGCACAGCAAAAACTACCTAAATTTAATAATAAACAAGAAGTTACCAGCATAAACTGGTAAGTCTACTGTACTCAACGTGGATGCAAACTAACCCTGAAAGTTAAAATCATTTACGTTCATTCGGGAATATAATAATAATATTATTTCGACACTTGATAAACGAAATAAACAAAAGCTAAGCAAGGATAGGCCTATTAAGTAATATATGCGTACCCATTTAGATAAAATTGGGTAATCATTTTCAGGTGTGTCTTTCTATTCCTAAACATAATAAATGCCAGCCGTTTTCAAAATATGACCAAAGAATAAACGAAATACGTAAAAATAGTCATCTAAGCCGAATATTTATGCGAAGGTTAATGAACATCGGTAAAATCTTTCCTTAAATACCTCAAATTGTGCTAAAATATAAAATTGTCCGCCATCATAAAAATATGAACACGTGATTACGAAATACACAAACGTCATGTCAGTATACTAACTTGTATATGTGCACTAGTTTTAACAAAATTCTATATATATATATATATATATATATATATATATATATATATATATATATATATATATATATATATATATACACACACACACGATACATATCTATATCAAATTTTTGTTAGTAAGAAAATGATGAATTCATATTTATATACATCAAGAAAATACCTGCTGCTTTGAAAATTTTATTATAAAATCAAGATACAACGCAATATGAATTCAACTTTTCAAGCTTTATATGTAAACCGAGATTATTAAAAATCAGAAAAAAAAAAGGTCTCAGTTAGGTCATACTAAAAATATTTGCCCACATTTATAATTATGTAAACACGGGATGAATAAGAAATACAAAAGTCATGTCAGATTACTAATTTGTACGAGTGTACTAAATTTGATGAATTTCAGAAAAACAATTCCTGAGATATGACATACTAACCTAAAAATATAAAAATTGCTGCCGTTTCAAAAATACCAACAAAGAGTGAACGAAAGCACAAAGCAAGTCAGCTGTGTATGTAGTAGGACCACGTTCAATGAAATTCGGAAGAAGCATTTTCTCAGATATGCAAAAAGTATACAAAATGGCCCTATATTGAAACTTTAACACTGCATGAACGAAATACGTAAGTCAATTAATCTTATTAGGTTCTTTATGTTTACCAAGCATGATGAAATTCTAAAACACGTTTCCTTGGTTTTCTAGATTGATCAAAAAGGGTGAGGCTCTTTTCACAGAACTCTCTGCACCTCCGAAGGTTGCCGAGCGCGTTGTCTTTCGCAACTTTCGGAATGGTTTTTTTTTTATCAGAAAACGTGCGAAATATTTATTTACTTAAATTTGTGATACGGTACGATGACATGCCCGTGCATTTGCTGGTGTTTGTGTGAGTGAACGGTTAGCTGTTCACTTGCTTGTGGAAACATTTAATTTGTGCCATATACTAATTTTTTAATAGCTGCAGCGGAAAATAAATGTGTTTGACTGTGTTTAAATAATACTTCCCAAATTAACCAGCATGTTACAAGCTATAATTTAGAAAATTGCTCATCAGTAATCCTTCTTAAGCAATCTCAGGCAATCATACACATGTTTTTAACATTATACACATATTAAGGTAGTCGTCTGCTCAGGCTGCCAAGAAATGTGCAGAGCTTCTGTCATTACTACCAGAGTATTCGAAAACTACTAATCGCACATGAGTGGGAGTTTTTGTAGTCTTATTTTAGTTACATAAATCTTGGCTCAGAATATTTTAAAAGATATAGGAGAGTACAACACACCTATGAAGGCGGCTAAGGTACGTTCTTGGGCGAAATTTAAGATTTTGGTTTGTGGTAAGCACAAGATCTAATAAGCAACTTGTGCAAACTACAGGGGGAGGGGGAATTCGACAAAGCTCTCATTCATTACAGTGTATCATTTGAGAAACATGTGAATAAACCTTGCTAGCAAAAGTTTCTCAACATACAGGTAGTACATATAAATATAAAAATTAATAACTGGTGCAAGTGCCCAAGTGCTACTCTCCTGTGTGTGCCCAAGTGCCACTCTCCTGTGTATGCCCAAGTGCCACTCTCCTGTGTATGCC
>PNEQ01115093.1:0-16380 GCA_003012365.1 Medauroidea extradentata | reverse complement strand
ACGTGAAATGACGTGGCGGCTCGTTTGATATAGGCGAACTTGGCCGCTTATTGGCTGCCCGAGGCTGTAGACTCCAGCCCCGTGTCTGTTTGGCTCCTGCATGTTACTACAGGTTTCCTATTGGCCTGGCTGCCGACTAGCAGAGCAGCTGCCTCACGCTGATTGGCAGTAGGAGTTTCCGCCATGTTGCTGGCCAGGGAAGCCATTTTGCTGGCGTGTGTGACTGAGTTCGCCTTCCTGCCGACTATTTCACTTCTGTATTCCTAAATATTCTGTGGTATGGAGCAGCGCCGGAATGGAGGTGCGGGAGAAACTGTAGATTCGCTACAATACCGCAAGCATTGTCAGACACTAGGCCTATTATTAGGGCCCGGTAGTTTTCGCGAAAAGATTTTTGCCCCACTTTGTTTCAGTGTCTTACGTGCACACCTGCAGTTCGACTTCATGGCTATTGACAGAGTGTTTTTGTGCAGAGTTGTTATTCATTTGACTGTGCCAATCAGTACACGGATAACTGTCACACATCACGTCTGTGATTTGCGGGTTTAACGTCCACACGCTGGGTGTTACGGCATCCAATCACTGACCACATAGGAAAGATGCAGGTGCGCACGTAAGGCACTGAAACAAAGTGTTGCAAAATTCTTTTCGCGAAAATTACCGGGCTCTACCTATTATTACTTTTTGAATTTCTACGTGACGACTTCCTCTCTGTATCCTCTATATATTTTAGAAAGTATTCATATTTCTTTGCGCACAACTGAAACTACTATTTAACAGCAACTCGATGGTCGGTATAGAGTTTGTCACATGTCAAGTACAGATAGAGCCCGGTAGTTTCCGCGAAAATATTTTGCAGCACTTTGTTTCAGTGCCTTGTGTGCACACCTGCAGCTGTACTTTGTGGTTAGTGATTGGATGCCCTAACATGCAACGTCTGGAGGTTAAACCCACAAATCACAGACGTGTTGTGTCACAGTTGTCCGTGTACTGATTGACACAGTCAAATGAATAATAACTCTGCACAAAAAACTCTGCCAATAATAAAAAAGTTGAGCTGCAGGTGTACACGTAAGCCACAGATATAAAGTGGGGCAAAATCCTTTCGGGAAAGCTACAGGACCCGAAGTATAGAACGACCAATATAATCCGCTATTAAGGCGCACGCCTACCTGCGCGTTCGAGGCTCAAAAGCGACGGAGATGTAAGGTCGATCTTGAAGCGCGCATCGCCTCAGCGAGCCAAGCGCTGAACTAGCGTGCAAGATTCCCACCGAACAGTTTCTTCTATGGACTCCAAGCGTTGACCATATAATTTTATTGGTGGAACGTCTGTAGCATAGTTCAATGCACATCTCAATCTAAGTTTCACGTACATCCAGTTATTAAATTTTGAAGTATGGCAGTCTGAAAAGGCCGTCTTTAGCTGTGATGGAGGACTTGGAATCTGTGTTTGTAATGGACAAGGTGTCTTAACAATGATATTCCGTCCTTGTCAGAAGTGTGTTTTCTTTTCGTACGTTGGCACAATGGGCGCATGTGGAATAGTTTCGTAAAAAAACTTTGTTTACGAACACACTGCAACGCTTTATAAACGCGTGGTAGGCGCCCCCCTTAAAAGAGCGTGGTAGATAAATTGCCGCTGAAAACATAAATTTATTTCTACGTTTTTTCAAAGCCAATATGTATAAAATACTCAATGACAATCCTAGATAATGGTATTTGCCTACTTTATGAGTAAATATCTATTCACAATTACTAATTCGTTAGGCGTGATCTCTTGCGCCGCAGTTAAAGGCACGAGGTTCCGGCGTCAGAGATTGTGCCTCAGAAGTTCGTAACACTGGAAACAATTTTGTTTAAAACGTTGATTAAAACTATTGTCTAGGATTGCTATTGATTAATTTTCGCAAATTGGCTTCAGGGAACGTACAGTTATATGTATATTAATGTTTTTAGCGTTGAATTATGTACCACGCCCTCTTAAGGAAGGAAGTGTCAACTATTCTTCTTTTAATTGGTAGGAGAGGGGGAGGTGCATTAAAAAATATCTTTCAACAAGATTGGACGCTTAGGTGTGGTCGTCTATATTTTTCCCTACAAATAAACCAATGTCATTCTGGAATGTAAATATGCGGGAAAATAAGGAAAGGGACGAGAGAGCATCCTAAGGTTCACTTATGGAGTACGGCTTACCCCCTTGTTGGAACGGGCGTCTCGTAGTATGCAAGTTGTAGGGTCTTGCACTTATACATTAGAAACATTTTATCTCCAGATCATGTACGACATCCGCCTTGCACGAGTAAATCTCCACCCACACACTGTTTGTCTCGTTGCGCTTACGTTTTAGTCGATGTGTTTACCACCTGCTCGTGTGACGTGTTGCCAACTACCAGAACAGCTTCACGTCGTCGCTGAATTCTTTGTGCGCATTTTTGAAATACACTGTTAAGTGCTAGTTACTTTCACCAAGAGCACTGTCATAAAGATCAACAATGTCTGTTCAGTCATATCTATGACGATCGCAACAAATGTCTGCATCAAATGACGGTGAAAGAGCTGTGTGCAGAGAGTGGTCACCTCAGTTTTAGAATGTTGGCGGACAGTTTTTAAGGGCTGGTCTTTTTATATATTTTACTCGATAGCAATGAACTACGTGCAAAGCATCGGAGTTATATTCAACACCGTTTTTTGATATCTTGCATGAAACACATCATACACATAATTTCCAAGGTAAGTTAGGTTGTAAGATGCAATAAAAATTTGTCACAATTTTCCACCTCCCAAAATATTTGGTGTGAATACACGAACAACCCTTATATCGCCTGAAGCAAAACTGTAGTGTACAGATGCTCGCTAGAAGTGAAAAGTTATTTTTGAGGCGAAATAAAATATATTGCTACGTGAAGCAACTTTGCATTAGTGGTACATAAAAAGCCCAGTGAACGCGGCCAGTAGGAAAGTGTGTGTTGGCATATGATGTTTTACGACTTACAGTGACACGAACGTTTCATACGCTGACAACTTGTGGTCACCGCTGAGACTTTCAAAGACACGGCGTGAATTTTTAGATCACGACACTACAGACTGAAGTTTTTGACTTATTTGCATTAAAATTATCATATTATATTATTCTAATTTTGGTTGTTACGCATTTATATGATATTGTAGATAAATATTTCAGCATGGAGAAATCCTCTTATAAGCATTCACGTATCTTCTATTTCTTCGAAAACTTTCTAAGTAAAAAAAAGGTGTATTCAAAATGTTTACATTCATGTTTGTATATATATATATATTTTTAAATTATACATAAATTAATTATAAATAATGAGGAATCGCACCAAAATCAACTAAACGCCTTATTTTGTGAACATTTTGGAGGTAAATGTGAAACTGACACTTTATTGCAAATTGTCATAATATCGTCACAACTTTGAAGTTTAAGCAATCAGAACAAAAGGAGGGCGATCGAAGTCCGGAGGACACGGTCAAGGTCATAAGTCCGGAGAACACAGTCAAGGTCATTTCTTGCTTCCTCACCACTGTTCTCATCACCCGTTCCGTTGAGGGTTTACATTTAATAAATGAATACGTTTATAACTCTGCGGCCATGAAAGTCAATAATAGTGATTTTATTATCCTTTTCAATATTAAGTCTTTGAATAAATAATATGTTTTCAAAAGTTCAAACAAACGGTATTCAGCACAACAACGTTTGTAACACTTATTACCCACAGAAATTACCAATAAAGAGAATAGTTTACAGATTTTGTCCAATCGTCCGAGTCGAATACGACTTCCGGTTATTAAATTTACTTTCGCACAACCGTATGCAGGTTATGGCGAACAACGCTGAAATGTACTTACCTTTTTCCTTTCTATAGTGAACACTAGGCAGTAAAACCTGTAGAACTGTTAATCGCACTCTATCATAAAACAAATCACCTATAATGTTACGTAATTGTTAAAACAACATAAGTCCAAACCGTAGTCTGAACCATTATAAATTTAATGAAATGAAATACTGTAGTAATAACTAGTTAATTTCTAACAATGGCAAATCAACACAACATTTTCTCAGTATTTTAGCATTACAAGAACTACATTCTGAACTGAATGTAGTTGCTGAAAGTGATACGTTACAGCAGCTGTCACTGATGATTCTTATGCCTTATTCATAATAGTTTTTTTTAGACCGAACTATAGAGTGATATAAATTTTTGTCGTATTCACAAACACGAACTAACACTATTCCAACGATAATTTATAGCTCAAACTAATGTTTAGTTCGAAAAAAAATGTTTAATGATGTCTAAATCAGAAATAGAAATGGCGCATGTAAAAGTAAAATATGTTGACTTTTCATAAGCGGATCACAGTGAGATAGTAATTGTTGTAAACTGAAATGTAGGCCTGTCTTATTGATTACTTCTTTTCGCGTGGTGATATTATAACTGCCTACATATAATAATTATCTTATTAGTTCTTCACGTAAGACCTAACTAACGCACATGAACTTGTTTTCAAAACTGCGAGTGGTAAAATAGAAATAAAAAATGTAGAGTTGTGTGAGTTTGATCAAACATTTTCTCTAAATTTTTCCTCAGTTTCCATTAAATTCGTAGGATTCTAATTGCTTCATTACTTTTTTTTTTTTGGGCAGTAGTAGAATTTTTCCATCGTTTTACAGTCAGTGCGAAAATACTGTCGACGATATGAATTAAAATTCGCTTGCTTAGTTATATAAATGTTCTCCTTCACAAAACTTACGAACACATTACACTAACGATATTTCAGCTCACAACTCCGAATTCGGTTGCAGTTAGGTAGAATGGAATCACCCCACAGTTCACTGGAAGTGAGATATTGAAGGTCAAATTTTACTACGTATATCTAAACCTTGTATAAACCGCGTTTTCTGAGCTCCTTTTATTGCTAAAATACTATGATATATCTTGTTTTTTTTCTAAGTTACGTTATGGACTTACATGTTCTAGTTTGTATGATATCTCAAAATAAATCCCGTTGTTGTTTGGTTTCCTTCTATTGAACTCCGTTCAATTAGGAAGCGAAAACGCTATCATTTCAATACAAGCAGCATTTTCTTATTGCATTAATGCAAACCAATATATGCAATTTACATACTTAAAGTATTAACAACATTTCAATGGTTTATTATAAGAAGTATAGTAGAATAGTCTCAGTATACTCACTATATGACATAACCGAAATCACATTTCGGTGAAAAGTCATTGAACCACAAATAATTTTCTCTAGAGGGTGCTTGTTGTTTGTTTGTGTATTAAAAACAGAAGTGTACGTGCGCGGCGTATCTGGTTACAGTGTACATGGCTCATCCTGCAACTATCCCTAGTCCGACGTTAGTCGGGGTTTACGAAAAAAGAAATCAGTTGGTCCGAAACAAGCCTGAACCAACCCTGGACTTACTGGCTGAAGATTACCTCATAATTACCTCGCGACTATCTCACGACTATGAATAAGGCCAGTAGCTGGCAGAGCTAATAAAATGCATAGCCGTCTGTTTATATATCGCGTCCACGTAACTGTTACACAAATACAATACACGTAACACTTTACTGTGTTATATACACATGGGCTAGAATATTTAAAACTTTTGTGTAAACTATGTGTCTGTGCTACCCATAACTTTTACTTGTTAAAGTTACATTCATAAATAAAACATTTGTTACAATGGCGTTACCACAATCGACTATAGTGGAATATACGTATTGGAGTAATTCGATTTCTTAATTTTTAAAATGATACCACAAATTACATATGACGAAAACATAACATAACGAGAGCATTTATATAATAGTACAAAAAAAGCAATAGTTAAGTGATCGTAAACACCCGTTTATACACAAACGTAAAAAAAAAAATGCACGATTGTATGCCACTTGATTACAATATACACTTTTTTTGCTCCTCAATGTGAATTTATAGCCGCGAATCTTCATTCAGTAAGTGTCTTAAATCAATATATATTAAATTACCTATGTGTAAAATTGAAATTTTAATTGTGTTTGTATCTGAAATTAAAGTGATAAGTGCACCTTTAAACTCATTGCGAATCGCTTAGTAAAACAATATTCGAATAAACCCGACTTTGAATCAACGTAATGATAGTCTGCACATTTAGATAAATAAAATCTGAAGTACACACAAATAATTAACATATTTTAAGGTTTTAATCAACAAGCTATTCACGAGGTAATATTTAAGACTGCTGTGGATGGAATTAAAATGCAAATTATCGCTACACAACACATTTTTAGTTTTCTTGAAATGGTTAGAGTTTTTACTCTTGTTGTTATGTTACACTCCTGAAGGTCAAATATTATTCTCTTCAACAACTTCATTTGGATTGAGGATCGGAGTGTTATGACAGCAGCTTATAAATTCGAACAACGAATCATGGTTTTCCCTTTATCCGGTCATTCCTATAAAGACACGTTATTGTCAATGGTAAAGGTGTTATGCGGAGACGTCAGGCTACTAACTGTAGAGTACGATGAAAGAAGACGATCCAGTCTGCGTCTAGAGAGCAGTTTACTGCAGCGAATTCCTGGGAGTGTGTGGCTTGTGTAATTGCTAGGGCGAGCTACAGGCAGCGACACACTGGCCTGCCGACTGAGAATGACCCTTATAGGCGACCCTGGTAGAGAAGTTGCGCATCTCTCGGAACACACGGCCTACGTCTGGCGCAACGAGCGCCAGTGTTTCTCAACAAACATGTTACTACCGGCACACGCACACCGGATGAAGAAGCGAGCTTGAAACCTTGCCGCGAGCTACTACGTGTGAGGAAACTCGACCGCACGATTCCAGGTCGATCGGCAGGTTGTGTGGCCCGACCTGTTCTGCGACACGGCGCTGTGACGCAACCCCTTTGAATCTCCTCGGAGACGTAACGGACCACTGCTTGGCCGGGTCGGTCGCCTGCCCTTACTCGACTCTTCCTCTGGCCTACTGTACTGACTAAGCCTATCGCAGTACACGTGCTGACATAAAGATACGTCTTTACTGAGGCCATGTGCTATTGCTCACATCTAGATCTGTACTACGTTAGGACCCGTGGCAATGTGACTAATGAGGCGCTCGTACTGACAGAGTCTACCTCAGAACACGTGCTGATATGTAGATACGTCCTTACTGAGGCCACGTGCGATTGATCTCGTCTTTCTCTCTACTACGTTAGGACCTATGACATTGTGGAATATGTTTGTGACTGATGAGACACTCGTACTGACAGAGCCTACCTCAGGACACGTATATATGTTCTTACTGAGGCCACGTGCTATTGCTCCCGTCTATACCTCGACTACGTTAGGACCTGTGACATTGTGGAATATGTTTGTGACTTATGAGGCTAACGGGCGACGCCGCCTGCTTGTGAATCTGTTTGTAAAACACTAAGTGAGAAGTTCATTACAAATAATTTGAAGATTGTTCTAGTGCATGTTATTTTAACCCGAAACTTCTTATCTTATTTACAACACTTTTTACTACGTAAGTACAAATATTTTAAACCATGTTTGTAAACCCATAGTTTTAAAACCTGTAGCATGCATTTTAGTATATATGTATATATATTTATTTATATACATATATATTTATATATTTGTCAGCGCTTTAACATCGAGGTGTTTTGGGCCGGTGAGGTGTGATTATGATGTCAGTATGGAGCAGCGCATAGGTGAAGGTGCGGGAAACGGGAGATCCCCGATGAAACCCGCCGACCAACGGCATTATCCAGCACGACATCCACATGCATAAATCCAGAGACCGACCCCACCGGGTATCGAATACGGTCTTCTTTGTGGGAATGCCTTTTAGAAACTTAAGTTAGGATTTGGAATACTAGACCGGTTTTTACAGTAAGCTGTACTCCAAAAACTCACACTGGATTTGTAATACATAAAAATATAAGAATGTGTTGATCTTTATTAGAAATATCAGAATCCCGTAGAAAACAGCAAAACACGAAAACACTGTGCATCAGTTTAGTGCGGCAAGTTTAAAGGCGGTGTTGTTCTCGATGAGCGTGTCAGTATTGGTGCTTTTTTTTTTGCACGCATTAAACGCGGAAAATTATATTTGGTATAATATACTCCTTGTAAGCGTGTAACCGTTACTTATTTCTCATGTTACGTAAGTCAATGCACAATCAGGGACCAACACTTATAAATAAACACTGCTGCTTGTTCCAAGCAGTTGAATGAAATGTTAAACCTCACTTAGCCGTTGTTATAGTTTTTAACCTTTCTTTCCGCACTAAGTTATGCTAAAATATTTCACTAAATTTGTTGCCATTATCCGCATAGCATTTCTTTGTAAACAATACTTCATCTCTTTAAAAGCATATGTGTTGGTTTTTAAATTGGCAGAATAAAATGCTTTGCTTAATATTTGTATTAAATAGGCTACTTTCAGCCAGTAAACACGTTTTTGCATAATGAACTGTCAAAGCGAAATTGGACCAGTTTTAAATTATTTAATACTTCAACTAACATTAATTCAGTAATACGGTAGTTTATAGCTAATCAAGATATCGTAAAATAGTAATACACACACACACACACATACATATATATATACATACACACACACACATATATATATGCGTGCACGGAGTGATTGCGGGGGTTAGCCGGAGTGTGTTCGCAACGAACTTGGCAGCAAGGGACAACACGGGATCAGCAGATCGAAGAGAGGCTACAGAGGTGTGGACGACGGTGGCTCTTCGAGTGGTGTGATTAAGGGTGAGAGTGGGCGAACACACTGACAAGCCACGAAAGAAGACTCCGCTTTCTTTGAAAAGTATTTTGTTCAATGCCGCAGAAGAGTTGCGACTACCTGATTAGGTATTAGATCAGCACTTGAATGTATATTAGAAATATTTAAATGTGCACAAATATTTAGCTCAACGTTTCATTCAGTCATTGATTATATATGACGGCTAAGTTTCTGTATAAGATAATGTTCACACTTGGAAATTCGCTGTTTTAAAAGAGAATGATATTTTATGTGGTGAGACTTGTGCTACAACAATTATATGTACCGATTCTCTCTGCTACATGAAATCTTTCAAAGTTCTTCGACGAGTGAAAACATGCCTACGCTCATATATGTCTCAGAAATGCTTGAATACATTTGTTACATGTACATATCTCAAAAGCGGACATCAATATTAGTAGCATAATGAATACATTTGTAAGCAGAACAACTGAAAGGCAACATTGAAATTGTGAAAAAATTCCGCTCATTGTGCTATATTATTTTGTGAATTTGATATAGATTCAAATAGTTACCAACACGTTATTATTTACTTCCAAGTTCAATTTCAACTGAAATTTTCTTTTCTTTACATATTCATCAGACATTTGGTTTTCTTTTTAATACTAGAATTGCTTTTTGGGCAATATGTTCTGTTTCATAACAATATTGTTTTGCAGCCGAAAGGTAGCCGATTTTGAATTATTCTGATCATGTCGTTAGAAAAAGTTTTACTACATAGCTTTATTGTTTCAGGGTAAAAAAAAACACTGCAATGAAGCAATTTGTTAAATTAATGACATCAGCTCGTATCATAATGTATATTCTGCTTAATTTTTTTTCCCAAAGACAAGCTATTCTCATTTAAACTTAGAACAATTACTGCGAAGTATATCGCAACGTCACATCTTATATGCCATTTTTTTATTGGGCTTAATTGCTCGTTGGCAGCGAGGTCATTAGACACAAGGATAGAAATAGGAAAGGAATCGGCGATGTCCTAACTTAAGAACCATCTCAGCATTCTCCTGGAGTTGTTTAGGGAAACCATGGAAAACCAAAATTAGAAGGGCCGGAGCCAGGATTCTTACATGGGTCCTTTTGAAAGCGAGTCCAAGCCAGGGGCAGATTCAAGTTTAGGAACAAATAGAGGGAGGAAAATTATGTATTCTATCACCCCATACCCACCCCAAACATCTAAATTAATAGTAATGAAACACAAGAGGACTCTGTTTCACTCAAACTGCAAATAAATAATTCAAATTCTTACCTCAACAGTGTGCGAAGTACAATCAATAATAAAATGTAAAATCAGCTAAAGGCTGCAAAATTTAGTGTTTTAATACTAACTGGAGCTCTGCTCTTCTCCGCCCAAAAACTCATAGCTGGAACTGTCCCTGAAAGTAACCGTTGCGCAGTTTATATGCTTCAAGTTATAGGCTACATGTATATGTACCACAATTTATTGAATTTATTTTTTCTAACTTATTGTTTCAAATCCCCTCAAAATAGAAGGTATTATAATTTTGACGTCTATGCCTGTCTGTCGGCGTGTCAGCCTGATGCTTATGTTTCTTAGTTTCATTCGACGAAAATACGTCCAGCTGTTTAAAGGATATTTAGCATTTTTCCGAATTGGTGTGAGAATTTTATAGACAAGGGTGTATCATGTATCAGTACAGCGGTTACAAACTTTCAGGAGAGGTCGAGTAGAACCAGACGATTGGAAATCACAAGCAATACATGGTCGGAAACGCTTTCCTTCAAAACACAAGTAAGAAAGGACACGAACTAGCGTAGAGAATATGTTTATTAATCCTAATACAGCAAAAACACTGGGAAGTCTTTGGCTGGTAATGACGATCAGTGTCTCTGTATGTTCTTTTTTCTTAGTTTTTTGTTGTATTAAGAATAATAAACATGTTATCTCCTCTTGTTCGTGTCCTTTATTGCTTGTATTTTATGTGGCAGGAAAGCGTTTACGATCATGCATTGCTTCGTGATTTCCCATCATCTGGGTGTACTATACCTCTCCTGAAAGTTTGTGACCGCTGTACTGATACATACTGTACAGTGGAATGTTTTTTTACTGTCCTGTGGTGTATGTATTGCAGTACGTAGGTGTTAAATATAAACAATATTTATTCAACTGTACAGTTCTCTCGGCGCCAGTGTTTATGTATGAACATCGGTGATTTGTGAGAGTCTTGTGTCCCTCTACAGCGTAGCACTGCCCCCCTTCCTCACGGCTGCCACACCCTAGGTATGACCCTAGTCTCGTGTTATTGCTGTCTCCACTGACGACTTAAAACGGTAGCGGCGACAACAGCCGGCAATTGGCTGCTCGTTAGGCGGTGTCAAGTAACGGCCTCGCTACCTGCACACACCAACATAAACACCTCTTAGCGAACACGTTCTCGGAAAGTAAGTCAGTAGGATGTCAACCGTTGAAAAAATTCGCCAAACTCTCTTCGCAAAAACAGACAACTTCGTTTGTATGTAATTAAGGTAGCCGTGTGATTTCAGATAATTTGCGTTCCTGTGGTCTAGAGACACCGGGTTGGTAAAGGTGATGCTGGCATGTGAATCGCTGCAACATCGACTCTACGCGCAATGCACTGAACAGGCGTTTAGACGTAACCGCCGCACTTATATTTCTGTGAGAGTCAAGCGCCTTCCCTGTCGCTTATTGAGACACGAAGCTTCTGGAAATGCCGACGTATGCCTCTGTCGTAGTTTCTTTCGTATGATACTTTGCAACATTGCAATAAATTTCGACAATTCTGAAGATACTACCATTTTTCATTGTGTAATGTCAGTCACAATGCATTACAAAACTTACTTTACGTATTGTAGAATGGATGTCTTTATTATATTGTAAAACTAAAAATAACGAATGACATTGCACAACCTTGCGCATCTTCGTACTGTTTCCTTTTTAGTGTAACGTTTTGTTATCACCTAACCCCAATCATTCGTAAAATATTTTTTGTCAACATATCAATTCTTTTGGCAATGCAGGTCAGTGTAGTCCAACTATTCTTCAGTCGTGGGCCATAAATTTAACCTTATGGTACGCCGCGTGCCAGCATACAGTTCAAGAGCTAACCATTAGATCTAATTTCTACATGTTAAAAAATATGAACTCGCATCAAACTTTCAACATTAGCAAACCATTTTATTTAAACATTGCATATTAAGCGCCTGAGTCAGCATTTAGTAGAAAGTAAAATTTATCAAAATAAGCAAACTAATTAAATATGAAATTACAAATCTGGTCACCAGAAGACTTGTCATCAATGTCAGTGTGCTCATTTCCGGGGGCTACGATATTTGTTTCCATCTCTGTTGCCACGATGAGGAGGATGGACTTCTAACCTTCCTGGGATAACCAGTTCCTCTGCTTTAACTTCAACCTTTTCACTGACGAGAAATCACTTTCACAAATATAGACTATGTACTTCCAAACATGGTTATCACTTTTAAAGCAAATTTTTAAATCTTAAGGTATACTTGTCAGGCATTTCGACTTTCCATAACTGCCAAAATTATTGCAAAAATCTTCAGGATAAAAATGCATTGTGTGCCCTATAAATATTGTTTGTGCTTAAAATAACAACATAGTCTTCTACCGTTATTCATTACAATAGGTACTTAAGTTCTATAAATGATTACAGTTCATTTATAAAGGTTTTCCTTATTTATAAATTAGAATAACTGTTAAATGGCCTGTGTTGTGGAAGCAAACACTGAAATACGCGATACTGTCTAATTTTTATTATATGAAGAAACAACAACTTTAATTTTTATTTTACACTGAGTGTTAAACATTTTTCCCCACACATTACTTATGAATACTGGATTCAGACAATCATAATTTTGCCAATATTATAACGCTCTTGTTCTAGAAAACAAGTAAATGTAAATATATAGTAGTTATTTTATTTTACACAAATTAAATACAACGCCCAGTACCTAACATAACAAATCACAATAACCCATCCTATTATGATAGAAATGAAACGCAAAATCAAAACCGGATTATGGGGAAAATATTGGTAGCTTAACGTTGAAAGCAACCTAGTCTGCATACTGCAAAGTTGATGTTGTTTGGGATCAATTGTTACACATTCTGCACTGCACAAAAATGTCGAACATTTAACGACCCAGAACCTTAAGAAATTGCTGTCGGAGAAGTGTGTTTATGTCGCAGCCAACTTATTCACAATTATTAAAAAATTTCAAAACTTTTAAGCATTAATAAGCAAAACCACGCATTTGTTTTATGAGGAGAAAAAGTGTACAATATGTGAACATGATTTCGTAGTTTAATTCCCTTATACAACTAATTGACAGTTTCGTCATTAGATACAGAGAAAGTTGCTCAGACAGACACGAAGTGAAGGAAAGTTGTCATGGCCGATATTAAGGAACGATTCTAATATTTGCCTGAAGTGATTTAAGAAAATCACAAAAAAACGAAAATCGTAATGGTCATACCGGGTATCTAACCGCGAACCTCCCGAATACAAATTTTGTGTAATAGCACCATGCTGCGTCACTCAGTCACCTACACTAGTTACGTAAGTAGCACAGTTTTGTAAAGGAATGTTGGGGAAGTGGCCCTTATCGGTTTGTTAGGACATATTATTACTAAAATTTAGACTGAAATATTTTCTGTTAACGTTTTCCGTCAAAACAATTCACAATCTTCAAAGGTTTGTAGCACGATGACTGATAGCTGAGCAACCTTTAAAATGTTGCTACGCCTGAAGATATAACAAACGTTATACGTGTTGTTCGTTTATGATTTGGAAGAAATATTGTACATTCAATTTGAATTCACGTTAAGGCTGTCTGGCTCGACAAGGGCATTGCGTCAAACTAGCTTAATATTTGTATATTTTCTTGGATGGTCGTTAGACACCTCTTCCACTGTGAGTCCAATGGCAAGCAATGAGACTCATGATACGCGCGGAGATTGTTGTGCTGATAACCCGTTCCTTGCTCGAACTGCAAAGTGGAGGCGTAGTGCCAACAGTCTGGCCAACAAACGCAGAATTCCATTACGTGTCTAGCCGTGTCCGAAACGAAGCTTTTACATATTTAGGGTTTGGTAATTTAGAGTGGATAGATTCGAACGTTATGTAACAGTGCTGCGTGCAGGAAAGTTGGAAGCTATAGACTTGTTGGTATTTCGATGTAGTTTTTTTTTCACTATGAAATATATTGTCTATTCGTTATTATATATAAACTAATTAGCCGTTTCTTTCACATCCTAAATTACGAATTCTACTATAATATTTATTTGGTTTTAGGGTTGATTTATTTAGAAAATAAGAAATTTATTTCTAAATTAAAAAAAAATATTTGCTACATACAAAATAGCACTACGGGCATTTAATTTATGTTATTACTGTTTTAATGGATATTTATATGTTTTTCAGCCTAAAAGCGGAGTATAAAACGTAAGTGATCAGCAGTCAACGAATTTACGGAGGTATTTGGGAATTTTGTATGCTACTTCACGTCAGTAAATTTTACACCCTAAATCCCCAAATATTTACTGCACTAACCTGCTCACGTAGTTTATTTAGTAACTTAAATAGACGTTTCGGACACGGCTTCTGAGTTGAACTAAGGTTAATCCTACTAGAGGTTAGAAAGATCAATGTTATAAGTTTGCCACAGGAAAAATTTCTGCCGCTTGAGCGCTGGTATCGGTAGTGCACCAAACTGACCAATCACAGAGCATTCCTGAATTTTAAGTTGCACTAAGTTGATAATTTGAAACGTGAAATCGGTTTCTTTTCACTTTAAAATTAAGTTAAAAAAACTTTTATCATTTCCAAGTTTATTTAAATTTCATTTCACTACGGTTTCGTATTTATCTAGTACATTAACGATTGAAGCGAAACTAGTGGCAGAAATTTTCCCTGTGTCAGGCTCTCCCATAAGAAAACGTATTTTTTATCTAACCTGTAGTGTGATTAACCTAAGTTGAACTGAACTCTTCGTTTTCATGTACAATGTCGCAGAAAAAAAGTTGGCCATATTCAAAGGAAAATACAAGTCTACGTGTATTTTTATGCACTAGTGCTAATTTAATAAATTATTATTCTTAAACTATTTTGTCAGTAACATGGCAGTAGTTACGTTATACCTTTAATGAAAGATGCTTAAGTGAGATCATTAGTTTACAGAGATCAGATAAAGAGTAAGTACACGAAGATAGATTTAACATTTGCGGATAGTTAGCAAGTTCGATTAATTTTTTCGCTTTAGAAATGAACAGGATAAGAAAATATAGCTATACACACAAATTAATAGTATTTTTTTGTGATTATTTTTACAATTTCAAAAAAGTGGAAGTATTTTTATTTTAATGAAACATTACATTAGCTTAATTTTGTTCATTTTAATGTCTTTGTATATTTGTTTGGTAAAATCTCACGAATGTTAATTAGTATACAGATGTACCGTGAAATACATACGCAAAATAATTATAACGTAGTATATATATTTTTTCAATAATTTGTAGGAGTTGCTATACTGTTCAAACTATACTATTTGAACTACGTACATTCTTTATACCTAAGGTGCTCTGGTTTGTATAACTCCGAAACGTATTTTCACTGTCTAGGATATATACGTTTTATGATGTTTATCATACAACAATCTGCGAACGAATGGTTTCAAGAATTGTCTGAATATGTCATTGGTAAAAATGAGTTATATTTTGAAGTAAAAGTTCCCTCCCTCTATTTTACTCTAAAGTGATCCGAATGCATATTGCCACTGGTTTAGCACACACAAATATTTTTCTCATTTGCAACACGCTTAACGAATTTTGTGCAAAGATATTTTCAGTGATTTCTTTTTCCGCCTTGATTGAAGATGGAAGATATCCTTTTATATGCTACCAAAATAACGCACCTATATTAATCATTTCTACTAAAATGTATTGTGTTCAATTCATACAGCTCTTTATTACTTAACCTATAAATTGTGTTACAGTAAAATTTTAATGGTTTTTAATACAGTTATGATTACTTTACAAAAATTCGGTAATTATCCATTAAAGTGACCATTTGGCAATAAGAACTTTAGAGACGTAGAATAGAAGGGAAAAAATAATCCCCATACTTTCCTCAGTAACACACTAAAGGCGCGATGTCATCACAAGACGGGAAACATTTTATTCTGGGTCCGAAGTTACTGTTTTTCGCTAATTTGGCGAAGTGCGAAACGTCAACAATGCCAGTGTGAATAGTAGTGTAGAAGCCGTCGCTAGGCTTCGTTAGAGTCAATTCAACAACAGCGCATGCATGTACAGTCATGGACACAAAAAATGGGCCAACTCTTGAAGGTGGAAATTTGCTAAGTCCCGCTTCGGGTATGTTCGGCAGGCAGGCCTTCGCGCTGGCGACTGATGAGCGCGTGGCGTCACACAACGGCAAGCGAAGGCTGTGGGGAAAAAGGACACAAATCGCAACAAGATATTGCGGTTAACAAGTTCTTAGCCACCTTTAGTAGAGAATAATCGTGGATGATATTTCATGTTCATAAGTAATTGTAC
>PNEQ01115092.1:0-16381 GCA_003012365.1 Medauroidea extradentata | reverse complement strand
TTACAGAATTTTGAAGTAATAATGTTTTATTTTGTTTGGTTGTTTGGTTTTTGCTTTGGGCTCAGTGTTATTTGCAGACATGTATACTTAGTTAAATTTTATATGAGTAGCGGTGATGTTTGTTTTGGAGTTTCCTGGCAGTGCAGTTGTATATATTTGAAAATTTGATAAGAGTCTAGTAAATGATAATGGATTTTAATGGTTTCACTTGTAATGGAAGGTTCTTTGTTTTGTTTTCTTTTGAAGGGTATTTAAAGTAATGTATTTCATAATCTTGTGGTTTTTTAATAATTTGTTTTGGTGCTGTGTTGGTACTTACGGGTGATGATCACCAGGCAGGGCCACACCTAAGAAATAAATTTTTCAGTTTCGGTATACATAATATGAATAAAATGGGAGATGCTGATAACTGAATTCTTTGTGTTAAGAGTGATGGTGTTTTTTTTTTGTGTGAAATGTCTCAAAAGTAAGAGTGACTTGTGACGGTTTTCAGCTGAGGAAGGTTATGGCTTCAAATGTTGAAAATGTTTGATACTAAAATTAATACCGAACATTTTATATTTAGGTATTAACAATGTGTGATATTTTTGTATTTGTGCATAATAATTGTATTGTAGTGTTTGTATGTTTTGTGGGTACAGGTATTGTTTGTTTGTTTCTTTTAGGAACTACTCAGTAAAAAAATTGGTGATTTTTCCTGAGTAGTTGGGGGGATTATTTAACATTGCAGGGTTCCACTTATATATTATTATCTTTTGTTTTAAATTACATTTTTTGTATTTTTATTTAACAATAACAGCTGAAGGTAACTGTTCTTATGGAGAAAAGTTTGTGGTATTTTATTGTATAATTATTTAATTTCAAGTTAGGGTATAATGATAATAGCTATGGCCAGAGGGCCAGGTGGAAGAGGCACAGCTTTGTCCTTGTTATGCTCCGTGCCAGTTTTTATGCCCATATTTGGCTATGGTTAGGTGATGTGTGCTCACCCTTGAGTTTTCAGTTTTTGTGCCCATATATGGTCAAGTTTTGTGGCCTGTTTTTTGTTAGTTGTGTTGGGTGTAGCACACAGACAGGGGAAGTACCGGTGTCACGTGCTCGGAGCCAGTCAATAGCGGCAAAGTGCACCGTGACCTTGATACTTTTTCCTGGAAGCCTGCCTCCATCTTCGGGGGAGAGAAAAAGTCGCAACTCCGAAGAAGACGGACGTCCGCGGGGCTGCGGCCCAAAATCCTATAGAAATGTGAGTAAGCGTGAAAATGTAACGTGCGCGAGAGACACCCGTGGCCGGAACTCTCTATTTTTAATAATGTGTTAAATTGCTTTCGGATAAAATTCTACTCTACTAAATTTTTCTTTCTCGCGTACGTGGCCGTAGGGTGCGGGGCGGTTTTTAACCCCCCAAACAATTTAATGTAATGATGTACCGATGTGGTTTCTCGGACTTTCTTAAATTCTATGTCGTAACCAGCTTCAGTTTTTGTTAAGGAGACATTTCCTCGTAAGAGCGGTTATGGAAAGCAAGCAGTTGTGTGGTGTAAGAAAATGTACATTCACGAAGTGCAACGTTCAATAAAACTTAAATTCAGACCATTCTTTTCAAGTTTTTCCGTTTCAAGCCTTTCTAAGTCACCTGTTTTGGAGAAAAGTTTATAATTTTGAGATTGAGCAACGGGAAATAGTCGTGTTACATAATAGCGGAGGGATTCCAGCTGCTGCTGACTATTTCTATGTCAACAGCGCAAACTAAACTCTGCGGAACTTGTCTACCGACTCGCTTGTGATTTGTTCGCATTTTGCAACAACCTGGTAGATCTGTACTGCAACAGGTTCTCTAGTATAAGTTTATTGATTATTACTAATTCATTTTTAACAGGTTTCCGTGTAATATTGGATATTACAACAACGTAATTCTTTACATTAAATGTAATTATAAAATGGTTTCTGACTGCCATATTACTACTGTACTTACTGTTTAAACACACAAATCATATAGCAAAATACAACGGCTTATAAATTAATTTCTTCCCACGCGCGTGTTCTCAATGAGATAAAAATATTGAACTGCAAATAACTTAATCACCGTTAAGCATAAAGACTATTTCTGTAGCTATTTAATTGTAAAAAGCATTAACAAAGGACTAATTTACTCTAGTTATACCTATTTTAATAAGGTTTTGTAGTAAAACGTAACTAGTATTATATCAAGCAATATGTATTTTCAAAATTACATTGCATATTAACATTTGCAACTACATCATAAATTGCGAAAGTATTATTTGATCTTTGTTAATACACATATCAGTATTACAACTAACTCTAAATTATAAATATGCATATCAGTATTACAACTAACTCTAAATTATAAATATGTTCAGTTGTTTCAAACGTGCTGGAATACTTTTTTATGGATTGGAAATTGTCTCAGCACACATTCTGGCTGGTAGTAGTTTGAAACCTGCTTTTAATTAAAATCTTATAATAAAAATAACATATTGAGAGAACGATGTTTTAATAAACTACAGTAGACAACGTCCCCCAAATATATTATTATCATCAGTGTTTTTCCTCATAAACGTTTATGGCATTCCGTATAAAAAATTGTATAGGTGTATACTAATCTTGTTTTCTTTAACAGTGAATTGGGGTTTTTAAAAGCGAAATAAATACAAATACAGCATTCTCTTTTTTTCAGAAAACAATTACAAATACAATAAAATAACATTTTTGCTGCTGATGTCAAATATAAAGTAAGTGCAGGATATTACAATAATGACAATAAAATCTGTCCGAATATTGATTATAGCTGTTTTAATTGAAAACATCTTCTGATTATCATAGAGTGTGTCTTTCTCATGTATACTTGTAGCGAGCTTATATGAGAGGAAGTGATGTTGCTCGCAGAAGTTCAACATCATCTCCCCACTCCCTCCACCATCTCCATAAACCGAACACCTGCTGAGCATAAACACAGGTACAAATCTTCCCCAGTCACAACAGTGCCAGTAATCCTGTTGATTGACAGCAGCGACAGTGGTGCACTCAGTATGAATGTGGTTGAACTCCTTGCGGAGTTTTCTGGGCCTCGTTGGCTCAGTCCGAATTTCTTAGGTGTGGTTCATACTTAAGCCTAAACGAGAACATATATGAAACGATATGTTTACCAGTATTGTTTAAATTAGTTTTACTATATATTAAGTAGTATTTCAATACTTTAACATAAACTTGAAGGTAATTACGAATGTTTGTCAGTCAAAAACTTACCGAAACCAGATAATTATTTATCACAGAAACATGATAGACAATGTAGTAAATCCTTATAAACAAACTATATGATCGTCTTATTTTTATATTTCCTCTAATTTAGGATTTTATAAATAGTTACCATACAAGTAGTAGAAATAACAGAGTATTGCCTTAAAATGGTTAACAGGAATTATATATTGTATGTCTTTCCTTTATGATTTAAATTTGTCATGTTAGTTTGATGTACTGTGTTGCTATGTTTTCTATACTCTAAGCGTAAATGACTGAACCAGTTTTAGGGCACCAGACGAATAAAACTGCTGACTAAAGGTAGGCTGTATCTTATTTATTAACCTATACAGACATAACCCCATGATCAGCAAAGATAACGGGACTTTTTCCTCTTCAGCCAACACTTCGAGCGGCACTCAACTGTCGAGTTTGTAGGGTTGAGCTGGGCTAGCTCAGCCTTATTATGTAGAATCATGTGTTCCTGAACATTTTCGTTTCTGAGAAGATTTGAACTGTGCGCCCACGAACCCCACCAATGAACTCGCTAGTCCCCCTCTCCTTTCAGACGTCAGATGTTCGTAAATCTTCGGGCGGCCTCGGCCATCTTCGTGCCTTCCCCCCCTTTTCCCACGCGGCCGGCTAGTCCGTGCCGCCGACGATTGCCTCGAAGCACTCTGCCTCCACTTCTCGACCAGCATGGTTCAAGGGATCAACTCGTGGCCGACACGGCACCCGTGACTTCTACTGGCAATGTTTGGTATGTTTTGATTTGATTCTTAGTTTTCTTTATCCTTTAGCTTTCACGTTTTTTTGGTTTCGACTAATTAATCAGTTTTCCGTTGTGTGGTACCGTTTCGGCCGCGAGCTGACCGACGCCCCTTTTAACTTACTAGTGTGGTATGTATTTGATTGATGTTATTTAAATTGTTAATAATGCCGTTTAATTCTGGATTGCCGTTTTGTAATGAATGTTAAAGTGTAATTTCCGCTAAATAAACCTAGCAGTTATTTGAATTATCTGAGTTTAATTCAGTATTGTTTGATACTATTTAACGTTGTCCCAGTGTGTGTATTATGTCACCTTTAGGGTTAGTAGTGGGAGTGGTAGGAAGAGTGCGCCTTGGTATGAGATATGTGTCTCTCGTCCATGGACTCACAGCCGTCTTTATTTAATATTGTGCTGGCAGTGTAAGAAACGGGCACAGGGTGAGCGGGCAGCGAGCACATGACAATAATACGCCTCACATTTCACAGCTATATGCACGAGAACGGCTAAAGCTATTGAGATAGGGTTGCTTTTAAAAATAGCATTAAACGTTCTATACTAATAAGTTAGAGACTCAGAAGTGACGGAACTATAAGGGCAAACTTGAAGCACATACCAAACGCATTGCCGCAATGATCTAAACGTTGAACTTTTCTCCATTCACTCTTAGCTGAGTTTTAGGATAAACAAAGCAAATTATAAACAAACATGTTCATTGGCTGCCGACCGCTGTGCACTGTGATCTTGCATAAGAAATAGATCTTTGTTATTTGTCGTGTACATATAAGATTACCACTCCATCACTTTATGAGAGAGTTTTATTAACAAATATCTAAAATATACAGACGTTACAAACACAATCTACGACGCTATATGTTTATTACTTTAATTATGGTTAGCGGACGACACGTCCGTACAGTTGGTTCACGAGTTATTTAACGACTGACGCACTGCTAAACATACGAGTTTCTTGGTACACTTGCCAGTATTTAGAGACGTACTATACTCTGAAGATACCAAAAGTTTAGTTCAGTAATAATTACCACAGTAAAAATAAGTCAGAAATATCGCAATCAGATATAATGTTTTATTTTTTCAAAGTATTTTTGGACGTTAACGCGTCAATGTTGTGGTTACTGCGAATGTTTTCTTTCGTTCGTCCATTTTCCGTTCCAGTTCGTCCGATCCACGACCGCGTGGTCTGAACCAAAGTTCCTTGTTCTATTTTGTTACGTCCTCGCTTCGGTTTATATTTGCGTCGCTTGCAGATTAGGTTATGTGATGCTGGACATGAACACTGAAAATGTCTAGCATGGTTTTCGAAACGTGGATATATGTCTTCATTACTGAACAAACTGTGGTGATGTTTATAAGGCAAGAGTAAAAATTTCGCATAGCAATCTTTTATGTATAAAAAACAAAAAACAATACGTGTCGTGAATTATCGACAGATTGTTTGGTGATTTATAAAATGTAATTTTTCCAAAACGAAGTACAAAATAATCCTGGAGGACTTTACAGTAAGTGTAATCACTCATCGTGTTGACAATTTTTTTTCTACATGTAGTACCAAATTTTCGTTACGTTAACACCGGAATATTTGAATACAATCGTTAGTCATGACTTGAAAATTACTACATATTAAATTTTGAAATTTACAGTAATTACACATGATGTCAATATTTTTATCAAGTTTTTATGTAATTTCTGATTCCCTATGTCAATAACACGTACGAAATGTTCACGCAATATTGTTTTAATGTATACAGCGTTGTTGTTTCCTATGATGTCGACTGTACACACTTTTGTCGGTTGGAAATAGTACGTCGGCGCGACGCACAAATTGAGCCAATTAGAAGCTAGCGAAGTGTAATGATATAACTTTATTTGTTTACCTCAGAACTCAACTTAGAGTGAACGGAGTATAGTACCAGTATGTGAGATTCCTGTCGACAGTGTTTTAAAAATTACATTACTTCTTTGTCCTACGTGTGTTTTGTTTTCATATGCTGGCACCATAAGTCAGTATGTGGAATATTTTTGTTGGAAAAAAAAGTATTTTTTCTGAACAGTACAACACATTTGACGTGTGTGGTAGAAGGTGCCTTATAAGCAAACTTCACTGTACATGAATGTAACAAGCCAATTAGAACCTCAATGAACCAACCTCAAAACTAAATTACCAGTAACTCCTTTTAATAATTTATGAGATATATACTGCATACTTACAAATTTTTTGGGAGGAAGGCCGGTTTGCCATTTCCACTGCATCAACTCTCCGTCCTCGGAACATGCCAGCAGCAGCCGAGAGTCTGAAGGGTGAACTCTAACGCCAACTGCTTTTGCAGACAATCCTTCCAAGTCTCTGATGTGCTCTCCAGTCTGTGCGCTGTACACTCGAACCACATTCTCTGACAGCACAAACACAATCCTAAGGAATGAAACAAAATTGAATTACATTACAGTGTCTGCATGATAACCTACCTCAAATACTGCTTACAGTTTTAAATTTAACAGCATGTTTTCATCCAAGCATGAGTTTTATAACATACAGTATTGTACAAAACAGAAATGTACTGAAATGACAATCATGCTGACAATCAAGATATCTTACTAGAGCAAGTGACGTTACTATGGCAGAACATATCTGTGCAATACCATCTGTACAGCATATGTTCAAAACGTACACCCTAGTGTCTCGTGCAACTGTTCATATAACACACAACCATGTCCGCAATATATACACTTCAGAACTGTTTGTTACACTGAAAAATGTGCTAAGTCTCAAATAACAACTGGAATCTGATGAAGCTGTCAAATATGACAACAAAAGCAACAACAAAAAAAATTCTCTTAAGTTTTTGATTTAGTCCACAGTTAGGGTCCAGGAAATCACGATGTAAAAAGAAACAATGCAACAAGAGCCAGGCCAAACACATCGGCCGACAGCATGTACAGACACGTTTGCGAGGTAATCATCAATGAACTATGATCTAATAAGTATGGGAAACAATACTGAATACGTAGGCCCTACCGTACCAGCATAACAACCACAGTACTGAAAACAATGTAATCATGCAAAACGAACAACAAAGTATGTAATTAGATCAAATCCTCTGTACATGTTGTCAATGGCCATAACTTACAATTTCCATATGGATAGCCTAATAAAGGTGTGGTTGAAAATGTAGTCTCTGCCTCGTCCGATTGTCTTCTTTATAGCATAAGTTCAGTTTATTTCAGGGAGGGTTAGGTTAGGAAAAAGCACCAAAAGATAACTATAAGCCCATTTTTAGTACCTACAATGTCAGTGTAAGTATATTTTGAGCCTTTGTTTTCTTCTACCTCGTCTAATACATATTTCCTTAATCCTTTTATTTTGGTCAAGAGTAAGACGTGGATGGTGGAGAGTTAAATGTGTGGGAGCAGCCGGAAGTAAAGAAATTATAAGAATATAGACACATAGCTGTTGTGTTCAGAGAAATGACGGGTAAAACATTTATGTAATAGGCTACAGAGAATTACTAAAGGGAAGGAAGAGTTTTGGGAATATTATGGACGCAGTGAAGGAAACCAGTTGTAATGTGAAGAAGAAAGCAAACAACTCAGTGGTTTTGCCATAGTTGGACTAGGTTACATCTTTATAACAAAAAGTCAAACAAGAACAAGAAATTAAGTACTTTGTACTGTAACACATGCCATAAAAATTGTGTTGTATTTTTAGGTTTGATTTCTTATGATAACTGTGACACTACCATAAGACGACACTACTTTTGTTAAAAGAAAGCAGTATTGATAAGTACATTAAAAAACGTTTCTGATAATACATAAAAATAAATCTACACATGCAGCGATAAAACATTTAAAACACATAAAAAAGCAATAGGCCTACACATTATTTTGTGTCATACACAGAAACTCCTCTAGGCTATAATTCAAAGTTCTGCCAAGGTCAAGTGGCCCACATGAAAAAGTTCTCTTGTTTTACTTCAGAAGTTCTGCCACAGCCTTTTCTTGTCTCCAGTTCAGGTTTTCTCCACTTCTAGTCAGTAGTTCCTTGAGTGGTTCTGGCATAGGCCCATTAAGGTCGCCTGACTTCATGGCTTCTTTGTCGGTTGTAGTTATTTGGGAGACTTTTTTGCACACACCTATTATGGCCCCCTCCTCAAGCTGGATTGGCCTGTTTGACAAGTTAACCATTCGAACAGGTAGATTTCCAAAACTCGGCGAAACCAATGTTCTTGCTACCACCACCTCATCAGGTAAGCTGCTTCCTCTTCTCATATGTTCGACCAGAGTTACACGCCGCACAAAATTGCCTTGACACCGTGCGGGGATGACAATCTCACTGGAAGTTGGCAAAATAGTTGTCTCACAACAGACCACCTGGCAACGGGTAGGCGAGGGCAGTTCGCTTCGTGGCATCATCACCAGTTCTCAGTTACCAGCCCTTAATACTCCTGACCGAGTATCTATACAGCACTCCAACTTGCGCAATACATCCAGGCCCAATAAACATTCGTGCCCAATGCAGAGGTCACCCAACTTCAACTGTACCTTTTTCTTCTCCTTTACTGGTGTGGTCTCGCCTGTCACTGTCGTCAGAAAGCTCTGTCTGTGATTATGGCATTTTAACTGCTGGGGTTAGAAGGCCCCAAGATGTCCGGCCTGACAACAGTAATGGTTGCTCCAGTGTCTACAACCATATGGCAAGAAACATTATCCAGACTGCCCTCCACTAGGATTGCATTAAAATCTTGTTTCACTGAGCGTACTTGAAGAAATTCTGGGGTCTTATCTCTCTCAGTCACCGACCTTCGCCCCTTAAGACCGGTGCTTACATGTTTCCCGACGGCTGGCCAGATTGGGCAGCTTCATCCTGCTCTTGGCTTCTTTTCTTCTGTAACCATCGTGGACACTGGGCTCTGAGGTGTCAGAGTTCTCCACATTCCCAACAGCTTGGTCGCCCCTGTTGTCGAGGGCGGGGTGTAATCGGAGTGAATTTGTTCTTCATTGCATTTATTGTGGTTTCCATTCTCTTCAGGATGTTCTCTAGCCTGTTGTCTCTCTCGTCGCCTGACAGCGCGACTGCCTGCACAGCACGCCGAGTTGATGGCCCTCTTGCAGACTCGACCTCCAGTGCTCTGGCCAGGGTATCCTGCATAGTTCTTGGAGCTGCCAGGCGAACTGCTTGGCACACCTCTACATCGGCGATGGCATCGACGAAGAAGCAGACAGCTATGATATCCCGTGCCTGTTCTGGACATACCTCGAGTGACAAATGGGCGAGTCGCACAATGTCCTGCCACAATTCTTGCAGTGGCTCTCCTGGTCTCTGGGTGCGGCTTCTTAGTTTGGCATGGTGGGCATGTCGCAAGTACTTGTCTCCGAAACGGAGCTCCAGGGCAGTAACTAATGTCGAGTATTCCAGACGTTGTTGTTCTGAAAGCGACTGGAGTATACTGAGGGCAGGTCCCCTCAGCACAGCTGCAAGGTAGTAGGCTCGTTGCTGGTCAGACCAACCATTTATGGTTGCCACAATCTCGAACTGGTTTTGGTATTCTCGCCATGGAGTTTGACCATCGTAAGGAGCAGGCTTAACATAAATTCCTTTTCCAATGTTCGACGCAGGCATACTAGATACAGAAACATGTTGCAGCCCATTTTCTGCCTGGTTGGGAATCACACTATAGCCTGGTTCAAACTTCGTGGTCTTCTCTTCGCCGCCTTGAGGTATTGATTCAGCAATGACCGTGTCTTCTCCGGTAACAAGATGGCCACCCTCTCTATCATGGAGAAGTTCTTGACACTCCTTCTTCAGCTCATTAATTTGTTGCTGCATGCTATTTTTCACGTAGTCCATCTCTTCCTTTACGCTGCCTACCTTCTCGTTTACAGCCTCTATTTCCTGGTACACCATTTCTTTATCATCGTCTATTTTTCTGTCCACCACTTTGTTCACTTTGTCTACCTTTTCACTTACACTGTCAACTAGATTACTAACATTCTCTATTTTCTTATCAACATTTTCATTTACACTAGGCCTATCTATTTTCTTATCAACATTTTCATTTACACTATCTATTTTCTTATCAACATTTTCATTTACACTATCTACAAGATTACTAACATTCTCAATTTTCTTATCAACATTTGGATTTACACTACTGTATCTCTGACAGAATTGATTTGGCCACTTAATTGGCCACTCAATCCCTCAATGAGGGCTTTCAGTGCTTCTATTTCAGCTGACATTTTTCTTGTAATCATTCACATTTACAATTGAAAATTAAACTTAAAATTTATGAAGTGGTTCAATTTAATTAAATAACAATTGTGTGCAATGATTAAGTTTGCAGGATTAATTATTGAATTTACTTTATGCCTCTATCCCACTTCTGACACCAGTGTTACAAGTTTGGAGAACACAAACTTTTCAATATGGGCAATTCCCATGAGATCTTTTGGGATAGAGGTCTTATAATTATAAATAAAAGAGTTAAATCAAGTACTGGATTTAATAGCTCACAAAGCTATGAAATACACAAAACAGTAATCAACTAAATCTCTCACAACACAATTAATTACGCACACAATTAGTACTGTTCCACAGAACGTTAATTAACTTAGACAATTAAAGCACAAAAAATGTCTACTATCAATTAATTAAACAGTACAAATCACAATAAGTATTCAGTCATATATCCAATCAACAGTATTTCAAGTAGTGACAGTGTACAACCTTAATAGTCCGCCGTGGTGATGAATGTTCGTGTGCTGCGCAGCACCCCGAGTGCACCGCTGTCTTCACTCTTGAGGTCTTCGGTTCGACTCCCGTCGTGTACCTTCTTCGCCAGTCAGCCCGCCGCAGCAGTCCTCTTGGTTCGTCCAACACTGCTCCGAAGGTAGCCACCTGCCGCCTCACAGTAGACACTGACGTCACCAAGATGTCTTCACCAGTCTATCTCCACAACCATAGCACCTTCCTCTAGCATGACCAATAGCGAACTCTCTCCAATTTGTCGATTCAGCCCTTACATACCAGACAAAAAAACAGGGGAATTACCGCATTACAGGGGTCTAAAATTAGATATTTCATCACGTTTCGGATGTGGTTTGAGTCACGTACGCCGCTTCGCAGGGCAAAAACGCAGTTGGGACCGGTATCTATGACGTAGTTTCGGCGGGGTTCCCACTGTGAGACACTCGGGCTTTGAGTCATGGGCCAGCCCTCATGGTGTTTCGACACAGGCCCCATCCAGCCCGCCCTCAGAAACACAGCATGCAACAATACATGTCCCTTCACCTCATCACTAACCCCCTTCAACACCCTCCCAAGCTGTCCTGAAGCCCTTCTTCTCTTCTCAACCACTCTGTCCACCTGCTTTGTCCACCTTAGATCTGCCTGCATCACAACTCCAAGATATTTATATTCTGTGGTTTCCTTTATCTCTTGCCCTTCCCATCTGTATACCTCTGTACTCAGCACTCTCTTCCTAGTACACCTCACCAACTTGGTTTTACCTACATTAATCTTCATTCTGTTCTCCACTGTCCAGGACCACAACCTATCAATAACCTCCTGCAAGTTGATTCCACTGCCCACCTCTGTATACAGTACACTGATATCTGCAAACAGTCTTATTTTACCTGTGATCCTGTGTCCCATGTCATTCACCATTATAGTGAATAACAAAAGGCCCCAACATGCTTCCCTGTGGTACTCCCGATGTAACCTCCCCTTCTCCGAAACTGCCTCCCCTACTTTCACTCTCTGGCTTCGTCCCCTGAGAAACATCCTCAATCCAGTCAACCACATTATTATTCCATGAGGAACCTTATCAAAGGCGTTCTCAAAGTCTATGAAGCAGGCATCCACCTGCTTCCTCTCATCAACTGCCTGAACCAGGTAAAATGCTTAGCGTAATTACTGTATTTATCCAAACACATGACCTCTGAGGAGTGATAATAAATTCTGCAAGTTCACTAATAACATTTTTTTTTTTAAATCAATACGTATACAGCATAAATTACAAGAAACATACTATGTTAAAACACTTTAGGAATAAATGTGTGAAGGAAGTAGTAACTTAGAGGTCTCAATTTTGAAGTAGAGGGAAGACAGGAGAAGGCCTGACAGCTACAGACCAGTGAGTCTTACATCAAATACAGGTGAGTGAGCGAGAGAAGAGATATTGGTCAGCATTTAACATTGAGGTCTTTAATGCTATGGGAAGTGACACGATGTGAGCATGGAGCATCGCCAGAATGAATGGGCAGGGGATTGAATACTGGTGGTCCAGTATGTAGAGCAGGTTACGAGCGACAGAATCTGGTTACCGAATACACAACATGTATCTAGGAAGGGTTGTTCATGTGAGACACAGCTGGCTTGGCACAGCCAGTTGATAAAGAGATACAGGTGGATGACTGCTTAATTGACTCCAAGAAAGCATTCGATAAGGTACCACATGGGCGTTAATGAGGAAAGTTGTTCAATTACGGGTAGACAAAATAATAGTGAGATGGATTGGAGACTTCCTCAAGGGTCAAGAAGTCCTTAATGTAGGCCTAATAGAACAAGCGGCATTATGTAACATTTTGTTCTTTAAAGAAGAGAAAATTGCCAAATCTAACCATATATTTGTAAGAAAGAAGATTCTAACGAATATTTGAGTACGATATCCAGAGATTACTAGAACGAAAATATTTCTAAGATATCTAGACATGGTCCTTAAAGTGATAGAACATACGGCATATTGTTAGATTTCGTCCTTCATAACAAAAAAAATTGCCCATCCAACCAGAAATCTCATAGTAGTAAGATTCTAGCACATATTTCAGAACACTCTTCGGGTGTTACTTAAATGAAAATATTACTACAATATCTAGTCATGGTCCTTAATGTGATGGAACATTTCGGCATGTTGTTATATTTCGTCTTTCAAAGAGAAAAAATTTGCCAACTCTAAGTTAGCCACATGCAACAAAGTACGAAGATTCTAGCACATAATTGAGTATAATCTAGTGGTTAATCGGACGAAAATATTTACATAATATCTACACATGGTACTTAAAAACTGATATAACATGCGGCACACTATTACGCTTCTTTCAACAATTGAAATACCCAAATCTAGCACGATATTACAAAGTTTGATGATTCTAACACATATTAGAGTACAATCTACAGGAGTAACTCAAATTAAAATATTACCATGATATTGTGTCATGATCATTAATGTGATAGAACATACCACATACTTTTACATTCAGTCTTTCAAAGGAAAAAAATTGCTGAATCTAGCCAGATACTACAAAGTATGACAATTCTAGCATATATTTTAGTTCGATTTTTGGGGGTCAGACACGTTCCTTAATGTGCAAAAACATACGGCATATTGTTACATATCATCCTTCAAAGCAAAAAAAAAAATTGCCAAATCTAGCCAGATATTAGGAAATAGGAATATTATTGCAGATATTTGAGTATTATCTCCGGGGGTTACTCAAACTAAAATACAGTATTACAATGACATCAACTCGTGGTCCTTAATGTGATAGAACATATGGTAACATATTATTACATTCAGTCCTCCAAAGCAAAAAAATGTTAAATCTAGCCACATAGTACAAAGTAGGAAGATTTTTGAACGTATTTGAGTATGATCTCCGGGGGTAAATATTTCCACGTTATCTAGAAATGTTCCTTAATGTGACAGAACATACTACCTACTGTACATATTATTGTATTTTGTCTTGTACAGATTAAAAATGTACTAAATCAAGCCTGATATTACAAAGTCAGTTTATTCTAACTGATATTTTAGTACGATCTCAAGGGGTTACTCTAGCGAAAATTTTACCATGATATCTAGAAATGGTCCTTAATATGATTACTGCAAATTGCTACATTTTGTCCTTCACAGCCAAAAAAAATATTAAATCTAGCCAGATATTATAAAGTAGGAGGATTGTAGAACATATTTGTATATGATCTCCAGGAGTTACTAAGTTACTAGTACAAAAATTATACTACAATATCTAGACATGGTTTTTAATATAATAGAACATACGTCTTTAATTGCAAAAAAAAAAATATATCTTCACTGATATTAGATAGGAGTGTTCTAACATACATATCTACACACACACATACACACACACACATATATATATATATATTAATGTGTGTATAGATATATATGTTAAAACACTACTATCTATATATATGGGTACGATTTGTGCAAATTACCTTGACGGAAATATCAACACGATATCTAGACATGTTTCTTAAGGTGGTAACTAACATTCTGCACGTTATTACAATTGTTACAATTCGCCATTCCTATTTCTCACTTTTTTATGCCCCTACCCCCAACCATTATTACGGTGTCGTAGTGGAAGAACGTAGGAGAGGAAAAATAAAGCTGAAATAGAGCTAACTTCCGCCCAATTATTCACGTGAAACACAGCTGGCTTAACACAGGCAGTTGATAAAGGGAAACAGGTGGATGACTGCTTAACTGACTTCAAGAAAGCATTCTATAAGGTACCACAAGGGTGTTAAGGAGGAAAGTTGTTCAATTCCGGGTAGAAAAAATTGTAGTGATATGAATTGGAGACTTCCTAAAGAAGCGACACAGAGGGAAAAAGTGGAAGATTACTTATTGCAACAGGGAGAGATTATATGTAGGACGCCACAGGGAAACGTGCTGAGGTCTTTGTTGTTTAGGCCTATAATAATGGTAAATAACATGGGTATGGGAGTGACTAGCAAAACAAGATTGTCTGCAGATGACTGTGTTTTATATGTTGAAGTGGGGGGAGGGAACAAGTTTCCGGATGACACGGATAGGACACAAACGTGGACGGAAGTGAACAAAATAAAAATAAAAATGACAAAGAGGAAGAAGGTTAGGAATACAGGCATAAATAGACGGGAAGAGCAGGGGGTACAGGAAGCTTCAGAATACAAGTACCCTACCTAGACTAATGATGCAGAGTAACTTAGGGAGGGTAATTATCAAGAATCACTACTTATCATGTACATAACCTAACGAAAAACTTAAAATTTTAAGTTAGAAAACTACAATTTCCTTCACGTAATCATTCTAACGTCTATAGAAACATTTTTTATTAAGAAACTTTACCTGTAAAACCAATAGTTTAGTCCCTACGCGATGAGTAGCTACTCTTGATATTTACCAAGATAGGTATTGTACACGCAAAAAAAAAATATTTGCTGAAAACTTATTATATAACTATTTATTAGGTGATATACTACGCCTACGCGTCATTAATTCTGTTTTCTATTCGTTGTATTATTTTGTCAAGGCTTATTCTTGGTTAACAACTTGCTCATCATTATGTATATAATGAGAGACCAAAATTAATAAATATATATAATGGGTCTTACTTTCCATTCGGCGAAAACAACGGGCAAGTTTTAACAAGTACTTCTCCTGTCACTCGTTTCACAACAAACCCCTCAATTTTTTCCATTTCTGCACAAACATCCACGCGCTTTTAAATAAAACAAAACAAACAGTCCAGTAGCAGGTTCATAAACATTACAAACACATAATTATAAAACTTCCCTAAAAAGAATCGGATGTGTTCCGTAACGTTACATTAGGTTAGAGTCATCTGGGGGTCTATTCACTAACTTTCCTTAGTTACGGCCAGTAACTTTAAGTTACGGATCGCTTAACGCCGCTTACCTTAATTTGCGATTCACTAAGCACTTCCCGTAACAAATTCAGCTGCCTTTAATTTTACGGGCATGTTACTTGGCAACACTGTAGGACGGCCGTCATATTACTGCTCACTGCCACTCGGATCATTAATTGTACATGCAGAAATTGCCTTGACGTGCAAGTGAATTATCTCGCGCCAAAACATTAATTTTTTTGGTTTATGTTTATGTGCTCTGCGTTGTTTACATAACATGCTACTTGATTTAGGCGAATTTAATTAAATTTTACGTTGAAACTGTAAAATTTGTCTATTTTTAGTTGTGGAATATATAAATAACGAAGTTTTTGTTGGAATATGTACAATGTTATGTAGTAAAAACGTATTATTGCCGCATAAAGCATAGTTTTAAGAGTTAATTCATGCGTGCTGTTTGCGCAATAAGCCAATAACATATATCTTCTCGTTTTTAGCCTACTTTCCTCTAGGAAAGATAGGCTTATGAGATCGCGCGTCTGTCTGTCTGTCTGTATGTCTGTAAGTCTGTATGGATGTATGTATGTCTGTATGTCCCCCCCTAATAACTTTTTATACAGCTCACGGTAAATAATGAAATTATTACAGAATATTATGCCATGACTGGTGAGTACGACGCAATTT
>PNEQ01115090.1:0-16381 GCA_003012365.1 Medauroidea extradentata | reverse complement strand
TAGCTGTGTCACAATTTATTTCTTCGTTACCAACCATACCAGTAGCAATAGATACAAGTTCACCTGTTTCTCTAAAAGGTGGGTGTTCTTGAAACCATGCAACAAGCTTCTTAACGTCCTTATCATCTCTGGCCTGGCGTGATGGTCTTAGTTCAACATGCTGCTCTCCAGAGGCATATAATTTCCCGCAAAATTCTTCAATTTCATGTGATACATATGCAGCTGCTGGCATTCCTTGCACCCATTTCGTCAGAACACTATCGCTCACTCCACGACCATGTGTGAGGCCGCCTGATATTTTCATAGTACGCATAAGGGTCTGTTCGATGGTCATGTCAGTCCATATCCCAGACCACAACTTGTGAGACCGTCTGACGGTGAAAAATCCTTTGTATGTGAACTGTTGGTACTCTTCTAGGGACATATTTGTGCGTAGATTGAGCATCTGCTGTAGATAAAGATGTGCAGACAGTGCGTATGCAAGGTGACCGGCAGTATGGAAGTGCGGTAGCATTTCCTTCACACACTCTATGTGTAACTCCCACTGACCTGATCTTTCTGCTCGAATAAAATGACGAATCAACTGAACTTGTCTGAAATACTGAGCCCACAACTTGTAAGTACGACTGGTTTCTGCTTGAGGACATGAGATTATCAGTACGTTAAGTTTCTCTGCAAGTGTACTAACAGTTTCGTTGGTTTTTATATCAACAGTAGATGCATTCGAAGACATAAGTGATTGGCGAAGATCAAGAATATCTTGCTTGTGTTCCTCAGTGATATTCAATTTTTCAAAAAGAATATCCGACAATGCCAACTGTGTAATAAAGTGTGCTCGCACTGATCGTGCATATGAATGTCCAGAAATCATTTTTTCAATAGAGTTCGAAGCATATATTAGTGACCAAGCTTCTTCCAAACCACTTCCCCTCATCATGTACCCAACCGCTCCCATGTACGACATAAGCATGTGGAATCCACCTAGACGAAGTATTACTGAAGACAGCTCTCCATTGTCTGCAGAAGTCGCAACAATTTCAGAGGCTTTTAGATATAGAGGTTGGTCAAAAGTAACAACACATGTTCTTTGACCATGTTTCATGCATTCTTCAACTGCAAACATAAGGGATGAGTATATGGCATCTGGACTTGTCGGCTGCAGTTTAACAAATGATAATCTGCTTATTTCAGATATGTGATACTCCTTGCTGCCTTCAGTGGCAAGCTCCATATAACCACTCCAACTTGGACTTGGGGATAATGTAAGATGTTTTCCACACATCCATACAAAATCGAGACGTGATGTAATATGCACTGATTCTGATTCCTGTTCTGTGAATTCAATTTCTTGAACCTTGATTTCCTGCAGGCCCTGGACAGCAGGCACTGCATATGTGCGTAATGGAACATTACCAAATTTGCCAAAGTAATCTTCTGGTGGTAGATTCTTCAATCGAACAATTTCTTTTCTGGGATGAACAGATCTTGCAGGAGTAGTGCACATAATGCCTCCCATATTATGGAAAGTTCCTAATCCGTCCAATGTTCTTACATATATGTCGGCATTATCAAACACGAACTGATGGAACAATTCTTTGTCAACAACAATTTCCTTGTGACTTAAAATTGCAGAACTAAGATACAATTGTGTTTCATTGTAAGATGCACATAAACCCATGCTTGACAGTATGTCAATAAGATTTCTCGAACCAAAATGCCTATGTAAATGAACTGCAAGTCCAATCTGTATCATTGAATTAAATGACCTTGGTCTTACTGCTGATATTATGGCATGCTCAATACATGTACATTTTTTTTTTTGGCGGAGTGTTCATTTCCTTTTGTACCTTTCATAATCACACCTTCTGTAAAGCACTTTAATGTGTTGGGAACCATATCACGAGCTGTCTTCAAGCATTCATGTGGATTTGGATACGTATCTTTGGCATATATTTGAGACTGTATATCTTCGCGAATTATTGCAGCTGCAGTTCTAACAATTCTAAGTCTTTCGGTGTTTGGATTGTCTTCTTTCTGTGTGTACCAACTGTTCGATAATATTTTATATCCGGTATCCCGGAAACATACTATAGCAGCTTGCCCTTTCTGTTTTGTAATTATAATTTCTTCCCCATAGTGATCACACAAACGTTTCTTAAGAGTTTTTTCTGAGACATCAGTATCTCGAGGAAGATAGTCCTTCATCTTTATCATAAGTTCATTCATCGAGTACTGGCACTCGTCGTTTTCATTACTAAGGTAGCAGCATAATTGCGCAAATGCTGAAGAAATACACTCATCTTCAGGCCTACCACGTTTTCCCACTGTTTGTAAAGATGTGTAAAATTTTGTGAAACAAGGGTGGTGATACCTTGCCTCAACTGCTACTAGATCACTAACAGTACGAATTCGATCAAGCACTGTCCTTCCCCAATCATCATTCCTCCTCATGGCAGCTTCAATGGTATTATCCTTGAATGTTAAGGATCGAACTTCAAATATTTGAAGTCGTCTGTTAACATTCTTTTTCGTTTCTGCTTGAATATCACAAACCTCATTGCAAAACAAGAAATCTCGTTTGAATTCAAATATAGGTACTGCAGATCGAAGGAGTATTGATTTTTGTGGCTATCTATTTCTTGCAGCAATAATACTACTCCCACGAGTATAGTCTTTACAGCACTTGATATGTAACCTCACACTAGTTTCATTTTTTAGTATCTCGAATATTCCATCTTTTCGACGCACACTACTGCTCTTTATAGCATTTAAACCTTTTTCCACAACCACGGTGTCACCTTCACTCAGCGTTTGTTTACAAATAACACAATCTTGATTCATATCCGTCGATATATTGCCAAAATTTATATCCAATTTGTCAGATGATCACATTCTTCGATGTTCCTAAAAAGGCACCACCTGTAAAGAAACACATGTATTAAGAGTATAATGGCTGATTAACTCGTAAAAGAAATTATCTTATTAAAGTATTTAGAACTTGAATTTTCTTTATTTTATGTTTGAACAAATTTTCAGCTCGGACATTTCATTTTCAGTTAATGAGACAATTTTGATCAAGTGTTACCGGCCATCCGCCATTTTCCAATATGGCGGCCAGAGCACAGCTCGGATTGTCGGGGATTTTAGTATGTTATTTGTTATGCCTAATAGGTGCTATCTACCAATTTTTATCTCTGTTGGAATTTTTTTCCATTCTTTAATGAAATTTTGCCTAATTTTACTGGACTAATGCTGTGATTATAATAAATATTTACTTGTAACCTTGTCTCCACTAGAAGCTAACTATGACTCGTGCAGATAGGTATATCGTTTACGAATTCCACTCGGGTTACAACACTGTCAATCGGGAGATAAGAACTCGTAAACAACAAAAGCAAGCTGTTTAAAAGCGCTTCCAATAACGCTTCCAGAGGATAGAGTTGCCGCGATAGTATTCGGGAGTAATGAAGGGGTTGGAGGGGTGGCCGGGCGGAAGGAACACGGTAGAGGATTGGCTACGGGACGCTGTGTTGGAAGCTACGATTGCAGTGATTTTTCACCGAAGTGATTCGAATATAGCCGAACCTAGCAGAACTGCCACTTTAGTGATTTTGTTACGAGTAACTGTGATTTCAGATAATATATTACCGGTCAAGTTTTGTAACTTATACGTGGATAAACAGGAAGTCGAAGACTGTTTAAACGGGTACTGGTAAATTGGAAATTTTCTTTTCAATTGATAAGATAGATCTCTGGTGATATTCCAATGCCATTAGTGGTTTCCTGTAAACTTCAGTTGGCAACACTGGTCACCGGCAGATGGTTTTACAAGTTACGAATCCAATATGTTAGCGAAGTTCCCGCGCTGCACGGTAATACTGCCAAGTGACTATTATCGTATTTTATTTTATTTGGTTATTGTGGGTTGAAATTTACCATTATTAGCTGCACTATCCAAACTAGGAATTAAAAATGGTCTTGTGAAACGAAAATCCAAGATACATAAAATGAATGAAACGGAAACGTGGATGCAAGTGTTGTGTGTGTGGATTACATGCTAAACCTCTTTCCAGCAGTGTTTTTACTATTCTACAAAGCTGTGACCTCATCAGAGAAGGTAGACAAACACCTGAAATTTACGTAAGTCAACATGTTTGTAATCTTATTTTAAATTTCTCTTCATTCGAAATTTTTGTAAATGTAGCAGAATTAATTTCGACAATGGTGTTCTGTGCTCAGTTATCATAACCAGATCTGAACTATCCTTGTGAGATCGATTGTTGACTGTAATTTTTTAGTAGGCTACTTTTACAATAAAACATTTTGGAAACCCAGTTGCCAAAAGAAGCCTTAGTAACACTAAAACTAACTTTGAAAATTATTCAATTTTGCAAAGTTAGTATTACTAAGGCTTTACTGGCAACTGGGCTTCCAAAACTTTTCTTTGGAAAAATACAAAATCGTTCAACAGTGTTGATGGCAGGATATTAAACAAAGGCTGTATGAGAGTGATTTTTATAATAATGCGCATGCCGTAACTTTACAGTCAGTAGCCTCGAACATCGGCCACATCACCAGCCGTGATTTCCCAATGCGCAGGAGCGTCATTTCTGGTTTTTCTTGGGGGGGGGGGCATGATTTTTTTACAGTGACCTTGTTGCATCTTTTTTATTAATTAAGCATGTATAAATTAGAAACTTTATTAATAAAACTTCGGTTTTATATGTTCACGTTAGTATTATGTAAATAACAAATTATAAAAGAAAATTTATACACATATCATTCTAAATCCAGGGGAGATTTTCCCCTTTCCCCTAAATCACGCCCCCGCTAACGCGGCTTTCTGTAGATAGTAACGTGAAAATATTACCCACTCTCTGGCTGACTCCTTGGTTTTATCATAAGGTATCAAGTATCCCGTCATATTGCCTTCATGCATTCTGATAATGAATCTTTGTCGCGATACCGCTTAACAGCTGCCATACAAGCCGTTACGATTTCCGTTACGTCAGTTGTTAAACTGGCTGCCATGCTTGTTGCCAGGGAATATGCTATAGTCGATTTTATTATCTCTCTCCGTTAAAAATACTCCTAGTTTTAAGCCGCCCCTCCTCTTTCCCTTTTTAAACGCTAAAATCCTGGTAGTCGCAAATATGATTAGTAGCTTGCCTTTCAAATTACGTCACGCATCGCCACTGGTTGCCACTTCCTTATCCTCTCATAACTGCTCCGCGTTCACTCGAGGTACTGGGGATAGAAGCAACATATCTGCACAAGTAGATGTCCTGTTTTCGTCGGGTAGAAAATTTACGATTATTTAATTTTAATTACTGTTTTTACAGTATTATAATTATTCCAGAAATCTTCCTATTGCAACATACTATAGAGCATGGTATGGTACAAGTCTGAGACATGGCTTTATGTGTTATTCGTACTGCATTACTCCACTATAATTAACTAAATCATTTAAAAAAGGCTTATTTTCTAGATTTTTTCTTTAAAAATTTAAAAGCTTTTTTATATATATTAAATGTCTAAGACAATTATACGACTTTACAACAAACACTTCTGAAAACGATATACTTTAACTTAATTTTTTTTTCTGAATAATGATCAATAACAGTACACATGTTTCTCACTGTTTAGCATACCGTACCGAGCACCCTTAAGCACATAAAACTGAAGTTGTATTATTAAAGTTTGTAATTTGTACATGCTTAATAAATAAAAAAGATGCAACAAGGTCACTGTCGCCGGAGAACAAAATCTTGCCCCCCCCCCCCCCCCTAGAAAAACCTGAAATGACGCCCCTGACCAAATTGTTCTTAGTACAAGAGCTAATGTTTTTCTGGGATTTACTTGAGAATCTCTTTGAAATCTTGTATCTTCTGCATTTTAATAGGAACCATTCCATTACAAGATTTAGTCACAAAAAGTAACTGTGTTGGTTTTCCTCAGCCTCAATATTCAGGTCACAATGCTGTCAATAAAATGTAATGCTTCCACGCAACCTTTTAAATCACTGCAACTGATGAAGTGTCTGTATTTAATATTGGCAAAACGCCACTTCTTATCCTCAGTGCTCTTGGGAAGTTTTGCAAAATACCCAGGCCACTTTTTTTTTTTTTTTTGACATCGGGAATGCCTTCACTTTTCACCTTCTTTACTTGAAATGTTTCTTTTTCTTAGCATTTTTAACAATTATCGCGTATTCTTCTCAGAGTACATTCGCTGATGACGTCATACACACCACTTGAAAGTCTTCAAAGTACCAAATATACAGTCACATCGCACACAGCTCTGGCCCCGTACTGGTAGAAGTGAAGTATGACCTTAATCGTATTATTCATTGTCAGCGTTGTTAAGAGACTACAAAGAGTGAGGTTTCGGTTTTGGCCCCCACACGTATTTCTTAATACGTGGAGCACAAGTAAATTTTCAGGGATATTTTTAAGAATAAAATGTATCACTAATGTACGAACTATATTTGGCCTTCTGATAACTTCCCATTCCGGATATGTGTATAAATTTGCTTTTCAATTTCTAATTTAGAAAATATTGAAAATATAATATCATGACTTTCTAAGGTAAGACGTATATTGCACTTTGAGAAAATGGACAGGGAAGATTAACATGGAGATAAACTATTGCAGTAGTTACTGGTTAGGTTTTGCACCTTTTTTGTACATCTTTTAATTTCTTACGTACCTTCCCTGCCCTTCTTGCGTGCACAATTAATCCCCTAAAGCTACGTGTTTTACTGCTTTATTATTGCTGTTTGACCTCATATTTTACCAAAACCTCACATGTGAAGCATACAACAACCTGACGCCTCACATACCTATGTCCAGTGTTCAAATGAAAATACTTGACGTAGTAGTAATATTTAACTGTGTTTTCAATTTAGGATATTTCTCAATAAACGAGGTGTGAATTGTGGTTACTGTAAGTCGTGCATCCAAGTATGTTACTGGTTTGTTCGTGTAATGCATCAATGTGTTCGCTATTTTAGCATTGCTAGTTACTGGAAGAACAAAGCCTCTAATATTGTGTTTATCACTCATATCAACAGGAGGTTCACTTTACACTAAGAGACCCATTAAATTAATCAACACTTTGTGATAAATTGCGTTAAAATTAATGAAGACCTTTCGGCAGAACTGAATACGTGTAGCATTTACTAGAACAAAATATGAAAATGAGGAGCTATATGTCTGTGAAATATTCGTTGATGGCCTATGTCCGGCCCTATTACGTACTTCAATTGCACTTAAAAGAAAAGTCCATGCTGATTTCTAGTCCTATTATTATATAACTCTTAAGTAATTAGGATTATTTCAATTGTAAAACTATCTATGCAACTTTTCTTACACTTCCAGTTAGGTCCCGTTGTTTTTGCTGGAACGAATAAAGCGTTTGATGTCAGGAACTCCTTTGGCCTTCTTGTTAACTTTTCTAGCAATTTTACGTCACGGAGGACTATTATTGTCTGATTCAGGCAATGTCATTTACATAGAACAGCTTAGAATAGCAGAACGTTTTACTTTTACAGTAGCACGAGTTTAACAATATACGCGCGGATTTTTATTGAGTAACAACACCTGTACACACGACACAACAACATAGCTGTTGGTAAGTCATGGTGGCGCCACATACAAAATAAATTACCAGCTGCCACTTCACTGAGGACAAGAGGGTACACATTCCTGAAATAATGGAATGTGTTCCTTATTTCACTCATCAGCTTGTACAGTGTTCAGTCAAAGCACCTGGTGTTGTAGAAATACATTCCTTATTCCGCTTAACACATTGGTGTATGTATTGCTAGCAAACTGGCTCTTTCAGGATAAAATTTAATTTGTGTCGAATGAGTACATTTTTCCTTTCACTGATTCAATCAAAAAGGGAAGGGAATAAAGTTTTATATCATTATCAAGTGAAAGAATAATAGATGCCTCTAAAAGTACTAAAACGTTGCCGAATTAAAAAAAAAAAAATTACGAAACCTAAAACTACGTAAACATATTTTGGCTACTGTCAATAATGAAACAGTAGGAATCATAACAGAAATAAAGTATAAAATTATATAAAAATTTTAAAAATAAAGAACAGTTAATTTTATATAAACCAATAGTTTTTATTACTTCAGTGTAGTTTGGTAATTCTCGGTGCATGGAAATAGCCCATCATACAAATGAAACGTTTTAATATCTGGAGTAAATGTTCTCATTATCACCAACCATAATCTGGTAAATAAGTTCTGTTAAGGTAGTTAAATAAAAAAACGAAAGATTACGCATTTCTAGTTTAATAAGTATCACGGGACACACTTCTACAACAAGAAGGTAAGGGAAGGTAAGCGGGTTTTATACGTCTTGTTGACAGCGAGATCATTACAGACGGCGGCAAATAACGATAATAATTTAGAGGAACTGGGGAAACAGGTGGCCACGATGTTTCCTAAGGCGTGATATGACGCAACGATAACACGTTCGTATTTAGGGGAGCAAGGATCGACCCTCGTCTCCGGCGATACCGAGTTATGTTTTACACGGTTCCCCGAAATAGTTAGAGCCCAACGCGGGAAGTTTTCCTTTACGAAGTTATTTTTCTCATTGGTGGGAAAAATTACAGAACGCTTTGAAAAAACTCAATGTAATTATCATATGAATAGAATTTTTTAGATATTCTTCGACAGAATCTCACCATGTTTCAAGACATGATGTATCTCGACTATTTACTTGCTTTTGATATCAATATGCTGTCGTGCAGTGATCAGAATATCCTGTTCTGTATATAGCTCCACGCTTTATATTCTATTTTCTCTAAAATTATTAATTTGAAAGCGATTCAAAGAGTGTAGCTAAGGGGTGCGTATTTTTTTAAAGCTAGAAGAGTTTAATTATGCCAAACTAATTCACAAAAGCAAGTTTCCAAGCTTCCGTAAAAAAGTAATTACGCTAACTACTCTTAAAAATTGCATCAGGAGTAAAATTTTTACAAAGCTAAATCTACTGTGCGTGTTTCTAATTTTAATTGCTTTAATGCCGCTTTGTCTATACTCTTTATACTCGACGCGTTGGAAGTAATGAAACCAACTGAAGTACTTTTTGGACACATTGCATAGGGCGGCAGTAAAAATAATTGCGAGCTGTAAAAAATGTTCTCTTTTGACTGCCATATGGGAACCTGGCGCGCACTCCACACGCAGCACAAACGAGCTGATACTTCAAATACTCTTATTTCAAGCCATGAGCTTCTCTGGTAATTAATTACGAGTCGCTATACTACACTGTTGTAACAATGTAGGCATAGTTATTATCGAGTAACATAACTGATAATAACCAACAAATTTTATTGTCATTACCGCATAACCTTATATTTTTTATTTTCATTCTAATTAACACAGATTAAATTTGAAAAAAAAAAAAAAAAAACTTTAAACCTTTATAAGTTACAGAAAATTGGCTCAAACTCAAAATACTTACCTAAACTATTGTAGTATTACAATAAACATAGTCCTATATAGTTAGTACTGCACGATCACTGTAAGATGGCCGACTGTTTAAGGCTATCGTCTACCACTAGAATTCATAGCTAATAACAAAAGATATTTTGTTCACATTTTTAACATTAACTTAAAAACGAACGTTGACGTAATTTTAAAAGTCGGTTCTTACTATATGTTGTTAATCGAACGCCAGAAATCAGAATTCAAAATACATTTATAACAAACCTGATAATTAATATTCTAAGTAAGTATTTTTGTAGTCTTGTACGAAATAAATATGGTATCAAAACATAAAAAAAAGTGTATCCCTGTATCCTCAAGGAAAAATTTGGTATTTATTTACATTAAAATAATGTTTACCAATTGTAAAAAAATTGATCGTGTTCTTTATAAACCTTCAGACAAAACTCTCTGCATCGCGCAAAGCGAGGAAGATCAGTGTGCGGCCCCGCAACCAGCATAGTAACACTTGGCAGTTGACACTAGAAGGCCAGGAGCAGGGAAGACACGTGCATGGCGGGTCTCATAACAGTGGAGGATAACAGTGGGAAGATATCTGATATACAAATAACAAGGCCTGTCGAACACGTTGCTTTGCACATGTTCATATTTCTTCGAGGCCCAACAAAGACAAGCTACAGTCCATGCCGTATAAGAATCCCATTGTTTGACAGATCATAATAAAGTAGGTCAATGTAAACAAAAACATAATGTATCCTTCACTACCATGTGCTTTCCAACTGACAATCAAAACAAGTCAATAGTAACAGTAACAGAATGATTGCAATAACACCCCAAATGTTGTGATTTTCTTTATATTATTTTTTAGATCTCAGAGAAGTAATTTATTTTCTACACTAACTGCATATTAATCGTACTAGGGTTAGGTGGGCAATGTTAATGGAATAACTTCGTATTACAGTAATGGCTAGCCTACTCTACAGATGTTAAGTTAATATAATCATTCGAAATTTAACCATATGTATTGTACATTTACATAGGTATGCTCAAAACTGTAACATTTAATGGCATTACCAAAAATAAACAAACATGTATGGGCAAGTTATTATTTTATTTCTACTTGAAACATAAAAATCTTAAATAATAGTATCTTATTTGGTTACTACAAACTAAAGTTGCAAGAACATATGACAGTGCAAGCAAACATCTTTAATCTAAAATAATAAATAAAATAATTCGTGAGAGCAAAATTACAATTATATTTAGTATTGCCTTCAATTTGGTTCTGCACTATCACAGCATGAAACTGTTTGTTATAGGCTTCGTTTAAGTTTTAAGTAATAGATTATCAAAAATACATACATTTTGTGGCAGAGCCTACCTTCCAAATATCAGTGTTATCATAGACATGAGACTCACAATACTTAAAAGCCAATATTTGCGCTCTGGCAACCTGACGGAAATGATATATCAATAAAAAGCATGAGTAATAAACAAACATGGGTAGGCTTAACTGCCCAGATCAGCTTTAAATTTTTTTTGATTAACACATATTAAACAAGTAAAGTTTAATGACCGAGAAATATATAGGTGTAGATCTTCTGTTGCCTTTTCTTTTGGTAATATGTAGGACTACATTTTTGGAGCTGACAGGCACAAAATCTCACGCGGACTTGATATTGACCTCTTACTAGCTAAAAAAAAAAAAATTCAACACAAACTTTTTCCTACGAAAATAATTTATTGTGTCGGCGCCTTGGTATAACATTTTTACGTATAAGACTGCAACAAGAACCGTAAGTGTTTCCCACAAAATCTGATAAAATAAAATGTAGGTAAATATTTTATTTCTTGTAGTTTTTTTTTATGGATGGATTACCTACTTCTTACTTAGCGACTGTTTTTGTAGACATGCCAGTTGAAGTTTCCGTCTTCCGAAACACGTCTTAATATCCCGTTTTCGTTGGCAATTACAGGTCGGGTATTTTATTCTCTGCATTGCAATATATTACAATTACATGTATGCACAAAATTTTAAAATAACACCCACACGAACACAAGAGAAGCTCAAACACTCGCAAATGACCGGCCTTTGTTTTGGATACAGGTCGGCTGATAACAGTGCGATTGTTTGTAAATTAGTTATAAATTTACGCGATTTAAATAGAATGAAATAGTTAACTGACTAATACTCGATACAGAGCCGTGTTATTATTTTAAGTTTCCTTCAAAATTCTTACCTACTTAACTTTCACGTACAATACCCACTACTTTCAATGTCGGCGATGGAAGTTAAAAGATTGGTTGATCAGGGCTGCCACTACTGCTTCATCACGTCATACGATCACGCCCTGTTGTTTTAAATGGTATGTTATCCTTGGCACGTGTTACAAAAATTAAAATACACGGAATTCTTACATGGGATAGACTATAGTTCGTAATCAGACCGCAGAGGTATAAGCCGCTTTCTAAAAAAATTTGATTGTTACGCTACATCGGGAAATCTTAATATATAAAGTGTAGTGTCCTGACACGCTCTCTCACTCACTCACTCACTCACTCACTCACTCACTCATCAACGCACAGCCCAAACCGCTGGACCTAGAACCATGAAATTTTGAGGGAAGCTGCCCCTTGCCCCGTAGGCAACCACTAAGAAAAGATTTGTCTAAATTCGATAATTAAGGGGGTGAAAAGGGGTGAAATATGTTTTAAAAGAATCCTTGATGTCTCGTTAACCGGGAATGCTATCATAAATTTCTTAACATCATAATATTTCCCAAATAAATGTATTTTCGCAAATTTTTTATTTTGCGAAATTCGAAAATTAAGAGGGTGAAAAGCCATAAAATGTGTTTTTCTATAATCTACGATTTCTCCTAAACCATTTCAGATAGTAAGGTGATTTATTTTTAAATGATGCTTAAGTAAATATCTAAATAGTATTTTTACAATTTTTCGAAATTCGTCCTTGAAAACTGTTTAAAAAAATATAACGTGATTTCAAACAATTATCTGTACCGATTATACCCGTTGAGATATCGATATGATTTTTTGATAAGAATGACGCATATGTAAATATCTACAAATAAAATTCAGGTTTTTATGAAATTCGAAAATTAAGTAGATGAAAAGGAATAAAATGTTACAGTCTCCCGAAAAAAGAGAATGATCACAGAGAAGTAATTCAACAGTCGTTTCTTTTTGCCAACCTACTCATAAATAAAACCTCTTTGGACTGCAGCCTGTACACACGAAAGAAGTATCGCCGAATATTGTACAAGGAAAATATAAGTAACTCATAAGAAAAACACGAGACGTTTTATTTGGTTGCAGCACACGTCGACAGGAGCGCTGTTCCTTCTGCAGTAGCATATTTCTCTATGGGTAGCTCCATAGACATATATATATATATGTAGGCCCTATATATATAATTATATTTATATTTATACATATATATATATGTCTTTGGGTAGTTCAAGGTTTAAATATATTCTTCTATGACCCTGATATATATGTTATGCATAAATTGAAATGTTATCATTATTTTAGAATACAAACATACTCAGTTTGATATTATTTTCATAAGATAACATTACAAATTAATAAATACTTTCTCATACCATTAACCTACGAGAAATTAAGTTTGGAAGTTTATAAACACCATAGAAAATGGAGACATACGAATGTGAAATATGCTGGTGTTTCTAGCACACGCCGTCGGTATCACGTTATTTGTTATCACGGCCTGCCTTTAAGCATTCACTCAGGTATTGTATAAAGTTTGTGGTGTGGGAGGGGTGTGGTTACGGGTTCGTTTCCCGTGCAAGACATGGCGATTGGAATTATTATGACACCATACGAGCATATTGCGCGCGCTCTTTACACTGAGCTTAGACAATTTATAGTTCACTGTCATTGAGTACGCTAGCTGTTAAATGCCTTCACCACATATTTTATCCAGAGTTATTGATTACGTTACATAATTTCACGCGGGCAAAGCCGAGGCCGGCCAGCTAGTTAAATATAAATTTATTTGTGCCGTTTTTTTATAATGATCTATTTTAATTACCAATAACTGTGAAAAAATTTGTCTAAAACATAAGCTTAATAAAATCCAAAGAAAGCTACCAAATACACTAAAATATAGACAAATATCCATGAAACATTGATAAATTGTTAAAGTGAAGGTTATAATATATCTAAGTTATAATGTTGTGGTCTCAGAAATTTGGATGGCGTATACTTTGCTTTTTATACAAAAAAAAGAGGAAATACTGACTTAAATTATTAAGGTATAAAATATAAGTATAGCGTTCACAAATGATTATTCTTTGCGTCCACGCATCAGTATCACAAAAAATTACGTACATGTAGTATGTATATAAGGGGTATACTGTAATGTGTGTGTTTGTATACGTTTTTGTGAGCCGCGACTATCTGGCTGAGCGGTGAAAGAAGATACAGTGGCGCCAGAGCTAAGGCTAGGACCACACATTGCGTTTCTGCCGCACATCTGCTCCTGGACTACACTGTGCGGCAGAACCGCAGAAATGCTCAATCCCTGTCTTCATTCATTGTAGAGCTACCGAGTGCCGAACATCGAAAGTTGTCTCTCTGCTGTGAATAAAGAGCGATGTTATCAAAACTGCAATACGTATGTGCATTAGAAGGTGCCGGTCTTCTTAAAGAGCCAGTGAAAAGAAGATATTGGGTAAATCCGTATCATATAGATCGCGAGGCATGTGAAAGATTTCAAACTTTTTTTAGTAATATACAGAAATTCAAGGCCAAATTTTTAGAGTATTATCGGATGTCGATTTCTTCGTTCGATGAGTTGTTAGAACTTGTGCGGCTCTACGTTACGAAACAAGACACATACTGGAAATGTGCAGAGGAAAGATTGGCAATCACCTTAAGAAAGTTTAACAATACTTAATTTAATATATGGGTAGCAATACACAAGTTACAAATGTTGGCTACATTCATCAAAATATTACATACACTATAAATTTTTACATGCATAATTTAAGGAAAAAAAATAATTTAGGCCGATATATAGAGGTCATGATCCTATACCATATAGTACAATAAAGGCAGTTGTTTTATAGGTCGTTAACGATAAACGTAACATTTTGACAATCTGGCTTTGATTTTATTTCTGGATTCTTGCACAACACACACAACTATTACTTACGTAACAATTAATTTTCACCTGCTAATTAAGCAAGGCAACTATTTTTTATTTGAAGCATGTGCAGATAAAATGGCAAGCACATCAGGTGTAGGAACACAAAAAATGCTGACTCTATTCCATAACTACAAGGGTTTTTTTTCTGTCGTGTAGATGGCTGTTGTGGACGCTAATCTACGTTTCATAGCGATTGATGTTGATGCCTACGGGAAGGAAGGCGATTCAACAGTGTTTCGGGACAGTCCTTGAAACTATACTCAGGAACTTTAAATTTGCCAGCACCTAGGTGTTTACCAGGTACAGACGAATGAATACCCCTAGCCCTATGTAATTGTTGGAGACGAAGCTTTCAAATTGCATACAAATATCCTACGGCCATTTCCAGCTCGTGGTCTAACGTCACGCAGAAGAGTTTTTAATTACAGATTCTCCAGGTGCAGGCGTTCAGTTGAGTGTGCGTTTGTGATACTGGCCAACAAGTGGCGTGTGTTTCACGCCCCAATTCTTGTTGGTCCGGATTTTGTTGACATTTTTATCAAGGCAGCCTGCAAACTACACAATTTTGTTCGGAAACGAGACGGCATAAACTACGACGATGCAGAGACGTGTCCTTTCATGGATGTCAACGAATTCGGACCAGCTGAACGAGCTACTGGAAGTGAAGTGCGGGACATTTTTGCTGACTACTTTATGGGCGTTGTGCTGTGCCTTTTCAAAGCCATCATATGTGGTAAAATAATTTATGTCAAAACTGTATTGTTAGACATGTTACATACTGAAGTTGGATTGGGATGACACTTCATAAACAATAAATCGAGTTTTTTTATGAAACAAACACAATTGTCCTACGAAATCGGCAACAATGTACAAATTAACATTAATTTTAGCAGTGAAATATTTGTGTTACATTAGTTAAGTCGTCTACAGCATTAAAGTGAGTAAAAGCGGATAACAATTTTATTGTAAATTATAACATAAAATATTAACTTTTTTTTTACCTTGTTCCCTTCGTTCAGTTTCAGTCTTCTCGTCCCAATTCTCAAACATTTATCTCCCAACACAATCCCATTGTCTTGCTTTGCAGTGTTTGTCCTTGTAGTCCTTATTCGATTCCTCCCACAGAACAGGATATTCATGCATACATTGTATGAACTTACCGACGTCAAACATTTGAGCAAACTGCGGCAGCACCGCACTGTGTGGTCGCTCCAGTTGAACCACAGCTGTTGTTCTCGAGTTGCGGCAGAGCGGTAGTAGTAGCATGCTGCGTGCCTGCCGCACTGTGTCGCCCCTAACATTTAAGACTTACGGGGGCTGGTAGTAAACTTGAAGATAGCTCTCGGTGCCACGTGTTCGAGTAGGCTAAGAGGCGTGGCTAAGGGCCGGGGGCGCGGTTCATCACAGTGACGTGTCTAGAGGAAGTCGCAGTGGTGGGGATGCGAGCCATCTGCCTTGTCCTTCCCCTATCTCATTGTAAGCCTATCTCCCTGAGAGAAAGGGTCTTGCTGATATACGTGACGAGGCGGCTCTCGCCGTCCGTGTAGCGACGCGCGATGGCTTAGGCTTTTTGCCTGGCGGCGCGTGGCATGCATTTACTACAACTACCGTTGTTTACTTACAAAGAAAAGTTATTTCTTGAATATTTTATTTCGTTAAAAGAATGCCATGACAATACTAAAAACAATGCATTCTCAATGGGGCATTTGTTCTAAAAT
>PNEQ01115089.1:0-20610 GCA_003012365.1 Medauroidea extradentata | reverse complement strand
ATTTCAAATTGACTAGCCTTAACCTCTCAAACAGCTTCTGCAAATATTCCAAATGTTCGTCAAAAGTAACACTAACTATTAAAAGGTCATCCACATAGGCCTTGACTACTGATCCTACTTCTACTCCTAGTGAAGCGTCAACAGCTCTACAAAATTCCCCAATACTATTTGCTAATCCAAAAGGCAGTACACAAAACTGTTAGCTGCAACCCTTATATAAAAAAGTTGTAAATTTCCTGTCTTCCTTGTGAAGTGGCACTTGCCAAAAACCCTTAGAAAAATCAGTAGTACTAAAATATTTTACCCCTTGGAATTGTGAAAACAAATCATCAGGTTCTGCAGGTGACTCCCTATCTGGCTGTATCTTAGAATTAATTCCGCTTGCGTCCAAACATACCCTCACAGTGCCATCTCGCTTCCTAACACAGACTAAGGGGTTAACAAAACAAAGTGGCCGTCACGTGTGTGCAGCGGTTGAGCGCGTCGGTCCCTTCAGAGTCACTGCTTACCCTAAAGGACCCGTTCCATTTCCCGGGTTCCCTGACTTGTTTACGTTGGCAGACGTCGCACTACTCACACGGGCACGCTGCTCTGTTCGTCCATTCGCACGTGCGCTATCATCTGCCTGCCTTGCATTACCGCCTGGCGGAGCGTCTCGCTCGCGCGCGTTGATGCCAGCTCCCCCTCCAGAGTCCCGTGGGTGAGCGGGAGGCTTCCCCTCCGACCCCCCTGGATCAATATGCTGTTCACGTCCGTGGCTTTGTTGATCGTTGTGGCGGTGATACCTCCCACCGTCCACGTGACTATACGCGCGCCCTTGTCTCTGATTATTCCGGTACTGACCCCGGAACTGTTGTCGATGTTCATAATGCGTTTGTTCCTGACGCGCCTCATGAACAGGGTCCACATCCCTCTCACGCTCCTCATCACCAATCCAGTCCATCTCTCGCAGAACCGTACGCAGCTGTTCAATTGTATGGATCTCCTTGCCCACAAGCATGCGCTGTATTGTGAGTGGTGTTTGTGAAAACACCAACATCACAATATCCGCCTCCTCTAACGGGTGGTCGTAAAACTTAGACCGCTCGGCCACCTGACTCAAATGATTTTCTAGGTTGCCAACTTGACAGGTACCCTGTACAAGTCGGCCCTATCAGCACCCTGCCTTCTCGCGTCCCAATACTCGTTCAGGAACTCACGCCTGAACTCATCAAAACAGCTGATGTTACTTTCCCTCAGTTTGTACAAAATTTCGCACTTGCCAGTAACGGACTTTTTCGCGATTACCAGTTGTTCATTCTCCGTGCAGTCATTCATCTTGAAAAACTCCTTGAGTTTTTCAACATGCCATCTCGGATGTTCACCTTTGTCAGCCTTGAACAACGGAATGTCACACTCACGGTAACTCTGTCCAAAACGCAATAAACGCGTGGTGGTTCCCCCTCCATCAAAACACTTCCCTGCGGCGTCCCGACCTTTAACTAATTCATCGATCTTTCTTCGGCATTCCTCCAGCTCACCGGCCAAAGTTTCCGCAGCTGTGGCACACTGAGACCCTATCCGCTCACATTCTTCCGTGATGATCCGTTCACTATCTTTGTTCTCGATAGCGACGTTAGATCTCAACTCCCCTAGCTTTACAACTTGGCGTGACAACTCTCCGCGACACTCAATAACAGCGCTCTCAAGCGTAACATTACGGCTGTCAACACGCTCGGCCAACTCACGTATGCTAAGGGTATGTGTAGCTACGGAATCAATTCTATTGTTCAACTCGGTCTGATCAATCTCTACCTGCTTTACTGTTTCACACAAACTCTCGTGCCCGGCCGCTATTTCTTCCTTCAGCATTTAATTTTCTTTTCTCCATTCCGCACGGATTTTCTCAGCGTTTTCCTTGTTCTCCTTTTGCCTTTCCGAACGCATTTCCTCTCTCACTTCCCTCACAGTGTCTTTCATTGCCTCTCTGGCTTGCCCGAGCTCCTGCCTAAGTTCCGCCAAAAATTCGCGATTCTGCGCATTGATGATGCACATCACAGCATTCAAACTCATGGTTCCCGGTGTAAGTTGTGCCGTTCGGGTAAATTCAGTACTCGTGTCAAGATCCACGGGGCTCATCTCATCCTCACCCCCCACGACAGCAATCTCCGGCTCCGTGACTAACAACTGGCTCCTGTGTAGGTCATCCATATTAACACGACTACAATGCATGACATACAAAAACACACCAAAACGGGCACAACAACAACGGTTCTGTTACCGTTACACATACGCGAACGTAATAGGCGTTAGGGCGGGACAAACAAAATACAATCTCATCGCAAGCGAACATGCAATTTGCGCACATTTGTGGAACAGTGACAATAAACTCTGACGTGAAAGTAAACACGTCGCTAGAAAGGTAAAATTTTGCACATTTACCGTGCAAACAGAAACGGTACACACAAAAAGGAAAAACACAGTCGTGCACATGGATTATTACATTTTAGTGCAAGCAGGAAATTATCAGACAGACGCTTACGGGCTGGGTGCATTTTCAGTGAAACAACATACAAAAGGGGAACACTTACCCCACACTTGCGAGACAAACAACCACAACCATAAATTCACCCACATGACGACTAGGCAGTCGCCGGAACCGCCGGCTAGCTTGCCTGCCTTTTCTCATCACGCTGTACCTTCTGCCTGGTAGGCGGGTGGAGTTGGAAGTTCTAGACTGTCTGGAAGGTCTGGTAGTCGTCGTCCGCGTGCCGTTTCCGTTCGCGTTCTCCGTTGATCATTCCGGGTCACCGGACGGTACTTCGATTCCCCTCCGATGTCACACGTTGCCGGCGCCAAAAATGTGGTGGTACTCACTGCCCATCACGTTTGTGTCGCAAAATATATATGATGCCCCACTCGGCCCCAACTCGCGGTGAGCTACCGAATGTAATTGGGACACACACACACAGCTCCACGTAGCTTACGACTGAACACCAGTTGGTATGAAACACACTCTAATTTCTCAGGGAAAATAGTGGGTTCGAACCCTGAATGAATGAAGAGATGCGTGCTATGGAACAGTAACTTTATTTTACTAAGCCTTTTTGCACACGGTAGATAGCATCACAGCGCGCGTGGCAGTCAGTAAGTCGGCAAAGAAAAACAACCTGAATGTCTCCAGAGCATCGTGCATCAGAAACGCTACCGTTTTGTCAGGCCGGCATCTTAAAGAGTTCCCAACATGTATTTTTACGTTGTTGCGCGAAAAGCCCTCTCACAGGAACATGAGACGAATGATAATGGTGCTGCGGCAAAGCGAAATTACGGTCTCGTAACTATGTAATTACAGCAACTCGCCTCCTCTTCTTCGTGTCTGCCGTTGCTACAGTACACGGGACTCCACGAGAAAAAAAAAAAGAAAAAAAGAGAAAAGCTTAAGTCATTGTGATTACTCAATTACCGACGCGGAGGCAGCTTCGCCTCGGACGCCAAGTCCAACGACCACCATAATTTTGCATCACTCTTTCAGCTCCCGAAAACACGTCCGCTTAGCACAAGAGACACTCAACAACTGGGGCGAGGAAGAGGACGCCACCAAGATGGCGAGCGGAAACCCCTCCTCTACTGTCTGCTAGGAACTCTTTTAAATGACCATGGTTAATTCGGGCCAAAACATACCTTATAAAATATACAAAAGAGAACTGACAACCAGAAAAACTGCACAGTGTGCTTACATTTATTGAATTTCACGCCAAGAATTTAATATTAAATAAACAAAATTGCCACGCTCTGCGGAGTGATACAACTGACAGTGGCATGTCGTTTTCTTGGAAATGCGTCAGCACAACACCGCATTCCTAAACCTTTGTTCAGCTCTCGACTGGCGCCAGCCAGTCGCTCCCCCCAGGCATCCAAACTAGGCTGATAAAGCTACTAAACTGAAAACTCAAATAAAACTTTGCCCACACTCTAATCAAAAAAACACAAGGGAGAAAAAGGTTGGCGTTTTTTATTATCTTTAAATTGATACCCCACATGATGCCGCTACATTGATTTTATTTTACCGTTAAAATAACTGACCTCTGATTATTATGCTTCAAACTGACTTATTAAATTACAAAAAAAAAATCTCAATATAATAGTGAGCTTCCCTCACAGTATTTCGTTTTAGCTAATAGGTTATTCGTTTGAAATACTTTCTTAGAAAAATTTACATAAATTAAAATTTGATATTTTTATAAATTACCCGACTGCCACGCTTAAAGAAACAAAGATTACAATATTTTTACACATGTTTGTCCTCTTTCGTGATTACACGGTTTGCTCTTCTTGTTTCCTGGTGATCTATTAGGTACAGTTCACCACTTTTGTAGAGATTATTACTTTATCTAAATATAATGTTGAAGAGAAAAAAAACTGATGTGATATTTCAGATACATAAAACACTCGAAGCACAAACACACACAAAAAATGGGAGGACAATCACCAGGCTCCTTGGAGTGCAGAGCCGGGCAGCGGCTCTTTACCATGGGCCACAACTAGGTCCATCCTAGTTGCCCCAATTCTCAGGCCTACGCCTCAATATGTGGCTGAAAGGTGGTCTTAGCACTTTGGCAGCTGTATGTTGTAAACTGACATGCCTTCTGTGGTCTCAAATCTCCGAAAACAACAAAATTAAGTTATACTATTGTCAATTACAATTTAAAAAAAAAATGAACCCAGGAACATACTCCTACTTAAAGCAAAACAGATGGTCTGGTGAGGCCAGTTACTTTACAGTACTCTCTTGTTGCTACCCGGCCAATTGGCCATAACTGGATATATCTAAACCTTCGCGCACATTTGCCTATAAAAAAAAGAGTCTGCTTTTTCCTAGAGTCCCCATAACAACACAACACTTACCCACATTCATAAAAACATAAACTAATTAATTACATATTAATCAAGTTTGTTCCTTAAGTTGAACAATTCCTACAGTTATAGTTTAATTTAACATCAGCGCGTATACTATATGAAAATAAAAAAGTATAATAGATAATAGAAATTAAAAAAAAAATACATTTATCTCGTGTCCCCACAGAACATGAAAAACCTACAGTGTTACAACCTATTTTACGCGACGTGTGAAATTTCTAATGTTTTTGCTAGATTCCCAATGGGGATATTACCTAGAAAAACAATTTAATATTTACATGATTCTTCCGAATATTTTCAGACCAAATGCAACCACAAAAATAGTAATTTTAATTTTCTAGTTATTGAGCTTTGAAAATGGTATACTGTATTTTCAAATGCTGCCGTAAACATTGAAAACACATTCTTATTGGCTAACACATGTAAAACGAAATTGGGCACTTGTTTTCGTTTATTGCCCGCCCACAAAGCATTACACAGTAGTAGGTTTTGTAATTGTACACTGACTTTAAAAACTTGACAATTTAATGGACCATGTTACTTAAAAACTAAATTGTAAAATTTCCTCATTGTCAATGCATGTACTGTTACAGTTGAAGATTTTCTTATTTGTTAAAGAATATTTCACTGGTACTGAGTGAGTTTAGAAGAGTGACAACAGCAAGACAGCTCTTACACATTGCAATGTTTTGGTGGTGGGTTTGAATTTGTCAGTTTAATTAAAATTCCGAAGTGATGATAACATACTATGAATCCATTATATTGGGTCAAATCAGCTCAAGAATAATACCGTGTTTGCCCATGTACCCTGCGCACCTTTTTTCCGAAATTTAGGTCATAAAAATAGAGGGGCGCTGCTTGCATGGACAATATGTATGTATTTGAAGTCTGTGTGCTACGTGGGTAGGTAACTGGTGTGCAGAGAATTAACAACAACAAAGGTGGCTAGGTACGCACACACATAGACATGTAGGCGGAGGAATGCTGGCGGCACGATCAATAACTAGTCAAATGTTTAGGCGGCATTGTTCTCGGCACGTAGCAGGTAAGTGTTTTCATAGTGCCTGCGTATTGTGCCGTTTATTATTTGTATACAGTACTACTATTTGTATTTGTATTTTTCCAGCACAATGTGTTATTATTTTTAATATGAGAGTGAGTTATAAACTGAATTTAAACTTTGTTATTAATTCAAGGGTACTACATAGTGACGTGTACGAGCACGTAGCTCATGCTTGGTTTCTTATCATATTATAATTTAAATTATTTTTCTCCACCTTAATTTAATTTTTTTTAACAATTTAATCATGCTAACTTACTCAAATGTTAGTATGTATACAGCGGGATCCAACATTTTAATTGGGGATGCTGGGAGAGAAATTAACATTATAATTTTATTCAAAATTTAAATTTAACTGCTAAGACAAGATAAAAGTACTGTAGTATATTTTATGTTATTTATAGTGTTTGGACTCTCTTTAAAGATAATTTAATTTTGAACAACTTTTTTAAGTACTGTTACTTTTTCTTGTATTTTGTCTCATATGGGTTTCGAAAATTTCAAGTAGGCTCTGAGCTCGCCTCCTCTGTGTGATATGATTCATCTGGCAGGCAGGTCAGATTTCAGACACTTGGAGGCACGTACAGAAACGTGCAAGTATGCAGCTTGGTCAGCTGCCCATTAGTCTTTCTTGGGTGGTAGTTCCGTGCACAACAAAACACTGGAAAGGTGGTGTTCCACAATACTATTTGACAATTTATTTTTTATATATAAAAATAACAGCAAGTTGTAGATGCTTGTAACAGCACAAATTCATAACAAAGGTAGATAAGATACCAGGGTAGGTTTCTCGACCGAGTTCAAACGGCAAGTCGTATTTAGGTAAATCCAACCGATGTAACCCGGGGCGAGCACTCGCTACATTAACCACCATGAAATTATGACATCGTCTTAGAATGTATAGCCGCTAGTGTCACTAGTAAACTTCTACCAATGAGAGATTAATGAAAGATAAAGGCTGATATTTAGTTAATTTTTTACTTAATCTTTACTAAATAACACCACTGCTGTCCGAGCATCATAATCTAATCACCATCACTACTTCTACGACAAAAACAAACAAGAGTTCTGTGGTGAGGTATCTGCAAGAGATAAGGAGCAGTTCCAGTTTTTTTTTTTACTATATACGTATATATAAAAAAACTGCTGCATCATTTAATACTAGCAACCTAGACTAGGATACACCCACCCACTCCCCGTTACATTATGATTGTTAATTTTCATGCATTTTTTTTTCTGCTAGTAGTGCTACAGTTTATTTTCACGTCTCCCAGTCCAGGCAGAGCGACCACAGGCTCGCTTCACGTCATTATCAGTTTGTAACACTACCCACAGGAAATGTGGTACGTACCTGACCACCGATCTCACAGTGTGGTAGGGAGAGTGTTACTTCCTTGCACGTCCTTACGTTAGCACAATTCGTGCACTGCTGCATTTCAGCTCGACTGCAGGAACAAAAAGTAACCTTTGCACCACCTAACCTTTTTCTTTCTACCACATGCAGCTTGCACTGCGCACCGAGTGTACTGCTCTTTAAGCATTCTATATCCACGCGCCATCTGTTGGCGGTATCCTAAACTTTTTAGCATCACCAACGCTCACCGCACCACGTCTTTTAACGCATTGTGTAAGCCTCCACTCAACAAGCATGATGTATTTTGCAATTGCTCCTGGTTTTAGGGAGATGTTAGTCTTCGGGACGTAGTGCCTAATGATACTTGTTATTCGCTTTTCACATAGTGTGGTATACAGTGGAACCTCGTTTAGGCGAGCATGGGTTAAGACAAGAATACGGCCATAATGACAGTGTTTTTGTGCGCCGTCAATTTCTGTATCAAATACAACGCTAATTAATTTGTTTAATACGAGAGCATTTTCACAGTTGCGTGTGCTATGACAAAAAACCGGCAGTATATATGCGCAATGCGTCACGTAAACAACTTGTGGCACACTCTCAACTGTTACCTCGGAAGTGAACATTGCGAGTTGTGAGAAAGAATCTATTGTATGCTGTCTCTCGTACATCTGGTGGTGCGCTCTTGATGCAAAACTCGGAAACAATAATCCTGATGGAGCAGGCATCACAGCGATATGCGGTAATCGATACTGTGCGACGAGTCGACTTCATATCGACGCGTGTACACACAAAGAAAAACTTGTCACCTTTGTCTCCTGGCGCTACCTTAGAAGCCAATGCCCAACACCGCCATGTTATGCTTGCCAGATAGCGTTACATAATTTAGCATTCAGATGAGAATTATTTTCTTTTGTTCGTACATAAAAAAATTTTTCCTTGTATGAAAATATGTTACAAGAGGTGATGTTTCAAAGTGCGTATACTGTGCCATTGTTTTAACGTGTGCATTAGATTCACATAAGCACATGCATAATATACATGACATCGTCATTCCGTTCGTCTACGAATGTTAACGTATACTGTGGTGGTACCGGTGTGCTATCAGCATACTGCGGCGACAGATGTGACGATACTTGCCCCACGTGTTTTATTACAAAACCACAAAAATATGTAGACTGATCAGTTCTCACAAAAGCTCCGTCTCAGCAGTGAGCTACTCTTATCTCAGTGTTTCGTGTTATCGAAGGGTGGATGCATACAGGACGGTAGACAAACATGTGGTTCAATCAACAGCCCATTTTTATTTCCTTTTCTTATTTTCAAAAACTCAAAAAACTGCGCATACAGTGGTACATTCACTTCTTTTGTACATAAACATAGTAAAATGAAACCGAAAAATAACTGAACCGAAACGAAGCCAAACTCAAAGAAAAACTAGCACGTGCTGAACTAAAACATAACCTCAGTAACTGATAGTGGGCCGGCCATGCTGTCGGTACCGCCGTAAGTTTACATCAATGAAAGAAAATTAGTTAATAAAGAAGAATATTAGCAAGTCTTTTTACTTCCTTCCATCGCGGCCCCATGGCTTTCGTTCGTGCCCCTCGGCTTACCACATGCTAAAGTCACACAACGCAATACACTTCCGTCTCCCTCGGCAGTCAAGAACAAAGTGACCAGCTACAGCAACCGCAATGGCGTCCCAAGATACCATGGCGGCCTACCTTCCAGTAAAATGTTCTATAACATTCCAGTGAGACCAAATAACCGATCGGGGTACAAAATATATTAACTAAAATTACCGAAAACTCTGCAAAATTCTGCTGAGCACAATGACGTATTTCATTATTTTACTGAATAATTATTACAATGAAAAATATATTAAATAAAGTTTTGGCATCGGACATTGCCGGCAGTACAACTTTCAGTACCCTTTGTGAACCCCTATCAGTGGCGGCTCCAGGTTGAGTTAACAGGAGGGCCCGAGTATATTTTTCTGCCCCAACTATAACCCATAACCCTTTTAAATCGGGGTGGGGATCCGGGGTCCTCCCCCAGAGAAATTTGGATTTCAAGATGCAAAGTAGTGCTTTTCAAGCATTTTTCGTGCCTCAGAGCATAATATACCACTGACTGAAAATATGTTTTGCTATGAGGAAAGTAGGTTGTGTGAACAGTTTTACAATAACTTCATAAAATAATTTTGAATATCAGAAGGAAATCGTAAGTTAAACATTATTACTTTCATTTACAAGTGGTTGATTGGGAGAGGGACAAAAATTCTTGATGGACCTTACTACTATTTAGCGACCCGCATCTGCGGTGCAAGTTAACAAGCTGCAACAGTTTTATATTATCACTTGGAAATTTTTTTAAATAGCTGAAAGATATTAGCTCATAGAGATGGCCAAATGATAAGTTACAGGGGAAGAGCGAAATTATTCCCGAGCTAGTAATTTTAGACATAATTTTGAGTAACTATATTTATTCCAAATAATCCAGTACTTGTGTCTATGGGTTGGGGTTGTTACAAGATATTTTTAAAAGTTGTTTTCTGCACACTGCAAGGAAATAAATTTATGTCAGACAATATTATCATACTCTTCAGAAATTCCATTTACAAACAACACACACAACACAAGGGTCTACATCTCATAGCTACACATATCACTGTTTCAAAGTAAAATCAATATCCGACCTATTGTTCCACACCTCTCTATATATAAGAAAGTATATTCTGTGACCCATCTCCACAGCCCATTGATAAACACAGATCATTAAAACAGCTTTCTCCTGCGTGGCACATAGTAACACAGAACAAATACTATATTAAAGTGATATTCTCCGCGACCCATACTTAGCCAATTTTTGTACACAGTCGTGTAGATTCACTTGTTTGCATATCTTTCCTTCAACTGACATGATTAAAAGAGCTTCAAGTCTGTCCTGGTTTACTGTGCTTCTTATCGTCGACTTAATATTGTCTAACTTTGAGAATGATCTCTCAGCTTCAGCCGATGTAATGGGTATAGATATACAAGCCTTAAGAATCTTCTTTCACTGTTGGATATTGACCACTTTCTAGTGTCCTAAAGTTCTCTACAAGGTCTGAAATAGTTTGACCTTTCATGCGACTGTCATTGTGTAACAGGCTCATCTCGCCAAGAAGCCTGTGTGAGCTTACCCTACAAAATTTAGACAGAATGCTGATGTTAGAGTCACTCTCTTTTCTGTGGACGAATGTTTCACTATATGCATTAAGCAACGCAATCACCTTCTGATTAAATTGCTTTTCGATGCCATTCTGTACATAATTCAAAACTTCAATGATAGGTCTTTTCTTCGATCCTTTGTACGTGAACTTGTATAGTGTTTCTGGGAGATCTTCTAATTTCTTCGCCTCGTCTCGCCAACCCCTCCCTGACGACCGGGGAACAGGCGGGGGACGGGCAGCATGACGCAGTGTGCCGGGAAGGTTGGAAGGGGAATCCCATGTTATGACACACTTTCATTCTTGCAGAAAGCTTCTCCTCTTTACAGGTGTCATGTGGTGTAAGCTACAAGTTACAATAGTCAATATTAAAACATTGAAATATTTTTTTCTTTTTATCTTTCAACCAGAAAATCCCGCCCTTCAGAACAAACAGGGAGGGCCATGGCCCCTGGGCCCTCCCTGTGGAGCCGCCACTGACCCCTATCAGTGTTGCCCCTGCGGCACCATGGCCGGGCTGGCTGAACTCATTTACATACTATCTTTAAAATAAACACCAAGAACTTTCGAACTGCCATAACTTTTAAAAGATCAATTTCTCTTAAAATGTACTTGAATTTTTATGCCGTTTTTTAACTACCAGACTGTAAAAATTTCCTCCAGTTTATTCATTCTGCTTCAGTATGTGTAGAGATTAAAACTTTTTATTACAAAAATATATGTTTCAGTTCAGTTAATTTGTCTAATGTACCTACCCAAACAGACCAACTGTTGGTATTTATTCACTGATGAAATAGCTCAAAATTAAATTTCACCATGTTGTAGCCATTTAAATTTGTGTTCCTATTTTTGGCGACACTGAGCAACTTCGTGATACCACTGTTTTCATAAGGATTGGTCCGGTGATGTTTCTTGTTTATTTCTGCTATGAAAGTCAAATTAGTATAAATGCATCCCCGAAAACGCCAAAGCAAAACATTAACATGTAAACAAATGTGCGTTAAGTCATAGAGATATATATTGCAACTCGATAGAATTCACACTTTTGCTTCCGCTTCTTACTTGGCCATCATCTTGTCAATATGTTGAGTTCACAGTACCGCTTGACCATGGCCATGTGCGAGATAAGCTTCGAATGCAAAATACGTTGAAGAATGAATATATCTGCATGAGTGTGTTTGTGGCCACAATCATGGCTAAACATGTAGGGTCTTATTCATAGTTCTGAGATGATTCTGAGACCATCTTGTGCCAGTTAGTCCAGGGTTGGTCCGTACCTGACATTTACCCAGATACAGTATATTATTTCAGTTATGTCATTTAGTGAATATAGTGTCACGATGTTTGCACATTTGATACCAATAAGCAATTTTATTACAATATGCTGTAAATAAATTAATTAAATTTTCCATTATAAATGCCATTTGCTAGCATGGCTGCTGTAGAGCAGTGGTAACTTTGCTGCTTTCTAATTTACAGTTGCAAGTTCAAATCTTCGTAAAATACTTTATGTTTATTTTTATACTTCAAAATTAAAAGGCACAGGATACCAAAATTGAATGTATTACTCTATATTACTTCCACGCTGCCAGTAAAATTATAACAAACGTAAGTTTATTTATGGTAAAATAAATCACAGTTTGTTACAAAAATTTAAACTACTGTTGATGAAAGATGAATAAGAAAAAAAAATCCATAAAATATGTATCATGTAAAAGCAGAGCAGAACTCATAGCTAACATATCTGCTTAATCTTACACTACAAAATTTTATTAAGAAGGCTATGTACTGTGGCATTTTGTGAAGAACTAACAAGAAAATTTACGAGCAAAATTCTACATACTATAAACATAGGAAATATGTGTAAGAATATGTTGTGTAAAAAGAGGTTTCCATATTAAACATTACAGGTTTTACCATCGTGTAACGAATGTAATCTTTAGTAACAGAGTGTACTGAAAAATGCACTTATGAAAGTAAGAAAGCAGCATTATTTTTCATTGTGTACAAATAACAACTATCAATTTCAGATTAAGAGCACAAAATTTTTTTCACCAGACAAGATTTGAACCATCAACCTTTAAGGGCGCCGTCTACCCGCGCATGAGAGGCTCAAAAGCGACGGAGCAGTAAGGTCGACCTTGAAGTGCGCATGAAATTCCGCGTCGCCTCAACGAGCCAAGCGCTGAACTAGAGTGCAAGGCTTCCGCTGAACCTTTTTTCTATGGGACTTTCAGCGACAACACTATCATTTTATCTCGTATGCGACGAAAGGAAAAGAGTCGCTCTACAGGTCTATAATATTCAGAATATCGTGAAAATGATTACTCTTACATAAAAATCAGCGTCAAAAGTCCCGATTCGGTCACTTTCACACTCAAAAAAATTCTTGTTAGGAACGATAACAGTTAATGGCAAAATTATAGACCTGTACTAAGATACTTAAATGCTTTTCGAAGCCTAACCGCGGACAACATGTTGAATGGTTTTCGAATGAAATCAGGATTGTATAAGGTCTGCATGACTCTTCAAGATTCTAGTAGACGGCGCCCTTAAGGTACCAAGCCAGAACATTACCATTGAGCTACCATGCCACACATATGTAATATCTTGGTTGTAGACTGGTGTTAATTTAAATAGTATGATTTGTTGTGAAAGTTAATAGAATTGTGATAAAATTAAATTTGAGTGGATTCAGTCAATGCAGTGCAGAATACTGGAGAAAAACATCGCACTTGTAGGGAACAAGGATACACATAACACACAGAAATACCTTTGAAAATTGCAGTATTTAATTAAAGAAAGTAAATAAGAGCATGAGAATTACAGGTACAACCTTGGACCAATGTCGTACCAAAGTTACCGTCTCCCAACCTGTAACAAAGCACATTACTAAGTTCACAGATAACTTAATATATAAATCTTATGGATCTGAATTTATTTCGCAGTTTATTGAATTATGCTCGGCCAATGAAATAATATTTTTAGCTCAGTCAGTAGAGTTGAGATAGAAGATCTCGGGCTTCTGTTTAGGCTCAGCATTATTAGTTATTTGGCTAAGTTTAAAAAAAAAATAGTGTTCAGAAATTAGTTGATCAGTTCCAAATTAAATTAAAAGAGTTCACAGTTGAAATTTGATTTATATATTATTAAGATTTTAAAACAGAGTCAAACTTGAATGATTTATACTATTTCAGTTCACTTCAGTAGGGTTACGGACTAGAAAAAAAACGACGCCTTGCGTAGTTACTATGTTGGCTTACAGTTCACCAAAAACTTAACTAGATTTTAACACAAATCAGCCATTTCTTTAGTCGGCGAACTTAATTACGTGTTCTCAATAAGCCCTAAACCCACTTCTTTGGGTTTCCTAAGCTTACGATGGCAGCAGGATGAGCTGACTTTCCCACACAGGAAAATGCCTGCAGCTACGTATATTTGCTTCGGGAGTCAAGTATAGAAGACCGAGCCATCGCTAATAGCGTCGGTTCTAGCCCTAGCCTCAGAGAAATTACCTAAAATTCCTCCAACTTGGAGAAAGAACTTAAGTATTACAGGATCTGATCCCTAGATCTAAGTCATATAAACCTCCTAAGTACACTAGTACACAGAGAAGTGAATCAAAATATAGAAATTATGACAATTAAATATTACTTTAAACTAAATTTAACATCAATCATCCTCATCAAACAAAATAATTAAATAAAATACAAGAAATAATCATTAAAAATAATTACGTAATTGAAAAAAAAAAAAAAAAGTAAAAATTTGTAATTCCAATACAGTAACAGTTTTGTAAATACATGTTATAATATTTGCATTAAGTATTTAACTTAAATAAAATTTCACGGTTCATGCTGCTTATAGCAATTATTCCCACCTTCGTAGGCCTGATAACATTTTATTGCTATACATATTATACATATAAACACACAATACCAGTTTTTTTTTCTCTCACAAAGTTTGAATTTGACCATTTTTAATTAAGTAACTGATGCTTATGACTAAATAAATTATTAATGTAGACTTATAATATGTTTTTAGTTTGGAATATTCATTATATTCTTTAACCAGCATGTATAACACATACAACGTCTTATATTTTAATGATCCCGTGTGTTTATTTTCGACTTAGCCTATCTTTAAACCTACACTTGTTCCAGACAAAAAGTTAAACCAAACTAACACAAGTTTCAGTCCGCATCTATGAATACAACAAAAAATAGTCCGAGGATGATCCCGCACTAGTTTGGGTCAAAAACTAATATGAATAAGGCCCATAAAATGTAAATACTAAGATATTTTTACATGGTCGAGTGTGTGAAATAAACGTGAATGATTATGATTTTGTTTTCTTTCTTCCCAGTTTATCTGTTATTGGAACCCTGTAAATATTCGTGAAAAAGTTTGTCTATTAAAACAACATGCATGGACTGATATCATTACAGTGAAACAATAATTAAACGAAACCAGAAATATGTGAAAGGAAAGTTCACATATTGATGATTTTGCCTCAATTGATTTGCGACTAAACATTTGCCAAGACATCTGAATTTGTGTGAAATATCACTTGTAACGAAATTATGCTGAAATTAGCGGAAAACATTACGCCCAATTTCGAGGTATTTCATGAATTTCATGGGCCACCATTTTTGGGGGTTCTTAATGATAAAGCATTACTCAGGTAAAAAGAATGTTAGGTTTATTGTAAATTTTACAGTCTGTCTTTATTACATTTCTCCATCCAATACTAGTACCTGGCAGTATTCTGCAAAATTTAACACTTAAATTTCAAGAAAAACCTCACTGTCACAAAAATGTTCATCAGGAAACTAATGTAGTGCGTCACCTTAATCCTACGCCCTTACGGCCTCGTGCATGGGTGTAAATGAATTTGATGGAGAAGATTTATTGTTCTGAATTAAACAAAGAAAATCATGGGTGCTGCCAGCACTTGCCAAATTTTCCCCTTAACACTTCTTTACAACCAAAACATGGGCCTCAGCCCCACGAAATACAGTGCCGCAATATGTATATCCTCAATGAGGGGAAAATACCCCGCCTAGTAGTTTACTCCTTTCTCGTATCTAACAACCACATTTTTCATTCCCACAAACCAAACGGGTGCTAAAACAAAGAAAAAAAATACTAATTGCCATATTAACTCAAATGCAATCATAAACACATAGCTTACTGTATATTTACAATGATTGTAAATACGTATTAAATTACTGTATAATTCTTTGGTGCTGTAAAGCAGTACATACTGTAGTTCTCGTTGGTGATAAATACAAAGTATGTTGTTAGGTACAAACATCATCTCCTTTCAAATTCATAAATAAGAAGTGTCTACATAAAAATATGTCTCTGGTTATCCTACAATGCTACACGCTTTGTGTATAGTGTGCTTGTATGTATGTGTCTCTTGAAATTGCCTTTTCTTCCCAGATTAGTATAGAATTTTTTTTCTGTTTTGTTTTTAGACGTGTGGAAAGAGGCTCGCGTACCTAAGAAGAGCAAGAAGAAAGTACGTCGCGATCAGTGAAGCGGCCTGAAATCTGAAACAGAAGATTTGTTTGGTGGGAGACAGACTGTTTTATGCAAGAGAGAAATTATCTTTTTGAAGAGGTTTGGTACAAATTTATTTTTGTACGTGACCCTTGGCCCTGTTTTCCCCTGCGACCACAACTTGGTCGGCCTGCGCCCTCCCCCACCATCGGCCTTGCCTTGCCCCTTCCTTGATCTCTCGGGGGGTTGCAGGACAGCGAGTGCGTGTCATTCCAAGGTAGAATCCAGCCATGTGCTGTGCTGCCAATTGTTCTAACACTCTGCCGTCACTCATTCCATCCTATTAATTTTCCCTAGTTCCATGTTGCGAGAGTGTTAGTTAATAGACTGTTAATCTTTTTTAATCTTTGTTTTGTCAGTTTTAATTTGTGACTAGAACTCTCTGTCATTGCGTGAGAGAACGAGAGAAATATGCAGAATGGCAAGCGTGGAAATGAACCACTACTCCAAATTCCCATTACGCCCACCATTGTGCAATATTGTATTTTGTGTCAATGTCGGTGAGGCAAGAAAACTAGTAACGAATCACATTCAACAAGATCTGGGCTTAAACTTGCATTTCACTGCAACAGCAGCCTATGAGTAATAGCCCACGTAAGATTATAATGTTATATTAATTATGATACTTGCAAATGACTTGAGTGAAGACAGCAAGACAAGTTTAAAATGTGATCTTTGAAAACAGAACATCTGTAGTGTGGCAAGTATTTTTCTATGTTTAATGTAAACTGGAAATTCTTTATTTTGATACTGTATATTTCTAGGTATCTGGGATGAAAATGTGAGGTAACAGAACATGCTTACTTAATAAATTGAGGACTATTTTTACACATTAAAAATTTTGTAGCCAACTGAAAAAAGCAAATATGTAATATTATTACTAATTATTTTTTTACTGTTTAAAAATTGTTAACTCTTATGTTGTTGCAGAATTCATTGTTGTTTGCTTTACCACCCTCATCCAGTAAATTCAGTTTAGTTTTAATGTGTCAAGTCAGGTAATTTAAATTGCAAGTTTGATTTTTAAATGCAGATATTTAGAAGTTACACATTTTGTGTTCTAGTTGTTTGTTTGGATCGCAGTCTTAAAAAGTCACGGGACCAAATAATATGTAAATTTATGTACATGTTTGATAATAGCAAAGTACCCTACAATGTCAAACTGAAGTGGCTATTAATCGTAGAAGTTTAAATTTTACTGTTGTGTTCACTCAGGTATTTGTAGTGAGAATCAAATGTTGTTTATGCTGTGAAATTGTAAAATACGTGTTGGATAATTGAAGAGTTTATGTTCATGTTGATGGGTTTAGAAGTAGCGAGGATAAAGATTTTCTATGCTAGCAGGGTAACCTCGAATATGGACTCATTTCTGAAGGATTCCACTTGATCGTTGAATCTTTATTACATGTTCCGTTAACAGTAGTTGCTTGTGTGAAATTGTATTATTGTAGTGTTTTTAATAGTATTATGTGAGGTTGTGGGTCTGGTGTGGATAAAGTTTTGATATAATAAGAGCAAAAGGAATTTTTGTTGTAAATTTTTATAGCTGGAGTTTTACTGCACGTAAAGCCTTTGTAATGTCTTCATTGTGGCTGCACATCAACTGAATAAGATAATATTGATATCTACTGAACATTGAAACTTCGAAAAATGTTTTGTTTCATTGGCCAGGTGTACTGTTTCAGAAAGTACAGCAATGGAGACAGAAGTGTTGTCGCTTGCAGTTGTACCTACTAATAGACCAACATACTGTGTTTGTATGTGTTATCATTATATCGTTCATTAAAAGCTGTTGTACCCATTTGTTCTATGTGTGGGGTGTTTTATTTACAACTAAATGTGTTGAGTGTGATGACACTTCTGTCTTGACCGTTTGAATAGCACGGTAAAATACGAGGTAGAGGTACACTTCCATTGTCAAGAGTTGTACTGCTTGATGTTCTGTTACAGTAAAACTTACAGCTGACGTATACTCGAAAATCACATTACAGTAATTCATTGTTAAAATTACCTTCCTTATTCTTAAAGTAGATGTTCTTTTATAATATGTTATATGTTTAAAAAACTTTCGTGATGATAATGTACAAATATTGCTTGTTTTTCCATGGAATACAACATATGTTACTTTGTGACTACCCAAAAAGTCTATTCCTTTAATTTCTACTGAGTGTACCACAGAAAATGTCACTAATGTACAATGTACAGTAATTTTCATACAGAATTGTAAGCCTGCTCAACAGAAACTATTATTTGTGTTCAATTATTTCAAATGATAGCCACATTTTTTCACACCCTCTGCCCTGTTGAAGTGTATAAGTAAAATCTACGTGTCACATTGTGATTATTCAAATAATGCCAGTCATATAAACTAGGGTTGGGAAAATTAATTCTTTGATTCTTTTTTTACTCCTGATTCTTAATACATCATTATTGATAATCGATAAAACTCTTAAATTGATAAATTTTTATAGCCATTAATATTAGTGATTTTAGTTTTATGTACACATTTTGTAACTTAAGATACAAACAAATATTCCTGTCCCAAAATGCCGAAGTACATCACATGTAGCTGTTCTGAGTTACTATCAGTGGCGTAGTGTCATTAGACGCTGATACACCTGGTGTTCAGTCACTAAGAGTTAAAAATATTTAAAAAATTTTCCTTTTTATTCTGCGTACATTGAGGGGTATGAAAAGGTACAATGTTGAGCAGATGACTGGAATACTCAGTCATCAATAAAATCTTAACTATTCATCAAAATTTGATTAGATTTTTTTGCTGAGTAGATACATCAGCGGACGTTTATTTATATAGCACTTTGCAGTAGTATGCTTTACTTTAGAATAAAAACTGGAAAACTGTTTTTAGAATAATAAGGGCTTCAGCTACAAAAATTTTAAAATATAATTATCATTTTTAATTTTAATAATATCTAGGCCTCTATAATAACAGAATTCCAAAAATACATCTTGATTTGAAAATTAATTGTTCTATCTGAAAATCTCTGCGCGAGAGGTTTAAGGATGTTAAAATTATTTACAAATGAAAACGTATTTTTAAAATTTGGTTGTTATAGCCTAGATATCATATTAAATACTAGTATGAAAATGACAGTTTTCAATTTTTTACACTGCACAAATACAGTAAACGTTTGCTGGTAAAATGTCTACTTGGCAGAAAAATCTGATTGAATTTTGATGAGTTCAGATTTTATTGAGGATTGATTATCCCAGTCATACGCTCTAAATCACACTTTTCCATACCAGTTAATAAGAAACAGTTACGTAATGCTACCATAAATAATCATACTATTCAATATTTTTGCACAGCATAAACATGCAGAATAAGTCAAACAGGGTTATTTTTACTATAAATTTTCAAATTCGCCTGGGGAGAAACCCCTGGACCTCCATTTAATTACTATATATGTGTTTCTGTGTAAAAGAGACATGGGCATTCCTGTAACAAAATATCATGCTACGTTACTGGTTACTATGATTCTTTTACATCCAATGACATCCAATAGTCATTGCTATTATCACACATTAGTAGTATACCATGGACCCGTTGTGACGGGGCTGCTACGCTCCTACTTCACCGTGTTGTTGATGTCTAGATGTCCCTGTTCCGGGGACGCCAGAATGTAACGGGGCTGCTCTACGCTGCTCTTCACGTCTACGTTGTGGTGTTGTTTATTCCTTGCAGCTACCTTCCATTACCGGCGGCAGCTGATTTCGGCGAGCGATGACTTTGACAAGTCCTTTAGAAATTAGAAATACTTCCCGTTTGTTTTACTTGCCCGGATAGCCTGAAGTATTTCAAACGGTGTCGGCTTAGATAGAAAACATTTAAGTGGGCATATATATAAAAAAGAAGAAAAAAGTTTCCGTTTAGTTTTCTTTATTTAATGGTTCACTTGTACATTGAACACTCACTGCTTAACCACTTAAATTCATTCCAGTAACCTTTTCAACTTCGAAACGTAAACATTAAAGGGTGATGCAAGTGCTCAACTTGACGTAGTCTAGAGTGTTCGCCCATGCAAATACTACTTAGATATCCTAACTAGCTAAAGAAAAATGATGAACAACAAAGCATCTCAGGCAATACCGCCCACTTTACTCCCGAATCCGCCCCGTCCAACACGTCCTCCTCCTTCCGCCATGACGCCCCAACTACTCACAAAAACTTAGCCTGCCATCTTTCCGCAACCGAGTCCAAGCTCCGACATATCACGACTCTTACTGATTAACAAACTCAGACAAACAAAAACTTAGCCGGCCATCTCCCGGCGACCGGTCACGAGCTCCGATGTACGACGACTGAACTTCCTGGGCGAACACACGGACTTACTCGGCCGAGCGGCGGAGGGATACATCAGGATCCAACTTGCCTAAAAAGCTGGTTAATTTACGTTTATAACCTAAAAATTGTACGTAACATAGATACTGATAAATTTACAAAGCATTTCATTTCATACTACCAGCTAAATATTCATTAGTTTATTAATTGGGGAT